>JAJHSJ010001316.1:0-56605 GCA_021015155.1 Magnolia officinalis
TATCCATTCGAAAACTCCCTCCTACAGCTGCGGTCTCTCTCATTTCCCTTTCATTTGAGCCTTTACACTCTCTTTTTGGTCTCAAAATCGTGCAAACCTCAAATCCCTCTTCTTTCTTTTCACTTGCCTTGAGTTCACAAACCCCTCTCTGCGCTCACTTCACTTCCTCACAACTCAACAACCCATCAAACCCCATTCCTCTTATCCCTTTCTTTCACTTCCCATGGCCTTTTTCGAGTCATTACGGCTATTTTCTCGATTTCATTGGGCTTGGGTGTATCCCATGTTTGCAATACCATGTTTGGAGTGTATGCAGTTAAACGTAAATCCCGAAATTTTCTTTCAAATTACACTTAGAAATTCTCCATTGTAGGATATTGAAATCTCATCTCACACTTTCCAACATAAGGCTCATTTTCCACAGCCTATACCATTAATTTTAATCCCCACCCACCCTCCTACCAAACATGTCATTCACAATCCCAAGGTGGGATTAGCGATGTTGTCCTATGTAATACAACTTAAGACCACTGGCCAAATAGTGTTGAAGTGATAAAGTCCCTTGATATACATTAACCCACCACACTCTGATAGCTTAAGCTTTTAGAGTAAATGGTTGTTTGACAAATACGCC
Source organism: Magnolia officinalis (assembly GCA_021015155.1). Lineage (NCBI taxonomy): Eukaryota > Viridiplantae > Streptophyta > Magnoliopsida > Magnoliales > Magnoliaceae > Magnolia > Magnolia officinalis. The sequence goes on from JAJHSJ010001316.1 coordinate 635, forward strand.
CTTAGAGTTTTGGACTTAAAGTTGGTACTTTTAGATTTCAAAGAATTTGACAATATAGGGAATCCCTTAAACTCATAACGCGAACCCTATGACGTCCCTAGATGGTACGAGCCTGTGTGTAGTGCTCGAGCGTAGTAAATTCAAGTGTAGGCAACTCAGTTCCAATTAGACAACTTTGACCCTAAGTGATAAAACTCTTCCTTGTATTAGAAATGATGTGAAATCATCTAGCGTATGAGCATAGACTTTGGACTACACCTATGGATTTCCACTACTCCTAAATTAAGACTAGATTACCGGTTACATTAGAGAATGCCAGAGACCGATAGATGTAAATAAGTCAAATCAATACACCTCTTTGATCTGGGTGGCATAGCGAAAGCGTAGTGGACCCTACCCCACTGGCCCAGGATCGAAACTGTGCTCGTTGAATACGAACATTATAGAAGCTCTAGTAAGTTCTACTATGAGAAACCGTTTTAGGATGATCTAGTAAGATTTGATTCACCATTTCCTTGGACATAGATAATAACAAGGACTCTCTTAGACTAAGACCTAAAGGGCAACCTTAGACATATACAATTTGAGTCTTTCAATGATGGACATTCCCTACGTTTCTAGAGTGATCGGACTACGGAGTTACTGAAATATACAACTGCGAAACATTCGCGGCTTGACCCAATTCTCAATCCTGGGCGACTACCAATGGACTCACTGCTTGACTGAGCAGAAGACCAGGATTCACCAGGATTCGGAAGGGATACAATGAGCTTCCTACCCTGGCCCGGTAGATGATCGATGTATCGGGATCAAGCCCACTATAGCAGTCTCTCCATGTTGGTCAAACAATGAAAATAGCTCTCTTACTCTAAATAATTGGGGATTGTCGTCAAGACTCTAAATAGGTAAAGAAATAAATTGTAGCAAACCATCAGGGTATGAGAAATGGATAAAGAAATAAGTTTTAAGGGGGTAGACTAAAATGAAAAGAACCGGGCTAGTATATACCCTATGCAATAAAACATAGGCAAAGAAATAATTAAATCTTTTCTTATTACCCTTAGGCAATTTCGGGGATGAAATTTTTTTTAAGGGGGGTAGATTGTAACATCTCAGATTTTTGCCAACATGGAATTGGACGTCCTTAGGCAATGGGTCGATCCTAACACCTTATTAACTTATCAGAACTCAATCCCACAGTCTAAAATCGCTTGTTAACCCATTTCCTTCACAAATCCCACCCTTCACCACCTTGTTCTTCAATTTTTCTAAGTACTTTCACCCTAGACACTATCTTAAACTAGCTAAGTATTATAACTCGGATCACTTTATATACAAACTACAGGGGCCCAGGTACCACCTCAGACCGAAACCACCCAGGACTAAATCCTTTAGAAATTAGGCGAGAATTAGCTAGTGTTAAACTAGAGTTCCTGTGAAATTAGCACCACTCACTTTAAATACAATCTGCAAGACCCAAAACTTGTAAATTCGTTGACGCTACATTACCCTAAAATGTAGGATCAATCTCATTACCCGTATGCTCTCGGAGCATCACGAAACTCCGTATCAGATCTGGACCACGTCGAAAGTCCGATTAATACGAAGTTAAGGAATTAGGACCGCCTTGCTGGACTTGACAACCATCTCGAAATCAATCAAGATAGTGTTCGAGGCTATTGTGCTTGAGCTCGGAGCGGGGAGTGTGTGAAATGTGAAATAATAAATAAAAATAAAGAAAATTATGAAATCTGACACCTCTATGCGTTGGGATCGGTATTAAGCAACCAGACGGTCAGAATCAGACCAAATTACACCCTACACCTCGGATCAGGGATATTTCCCCAAACATATTTATGTACTCGGAATCTTTGATCGAGATCCGCTGACCGTTGAATTGAAACTGGTCCGCCATTTGCGATCTGGAATCCCGACTGAAACGAAAACTTAACTCCACTTAGATCCAAGCTTGGTGAGCTTAAGTCCGACCTTTGGCTCAAGGAGGCCCGCCAGAAGTACTCCGTTGAGCTGGAACAGGCCCGGTTTGGTTATAACCTAAGTGTACCTTGACTTAAAGTCTATTTCGGTGAAGTTTTAGGCTATATAAGGACCTTTAAACCCACTCTCATTCAGCCATACGAATTTGAGAAAAACCCTAAGAAGAGAGAGAGAAAAGAGAGAGAAAGTGTGAGAGAAGTGGGAGCATCTCCCTGCCTTGCTTCCCTGCCACTATACGTGCTTAACCGCTTCCTTCTAATAGCTTTTCTGGCGATTTCGGCTCCATTTTTAGGTAAGAAACCCTAACCCTAATCTGATTTGGGTTTTGATAGTTGTAGGTTATGAAATAGCTAACCTATTTCATTCTATAGGTCGCCAAACTGCTGTATGCGAAAGCCTAGCAAATCTATCGAGTTCTTTCCGATTATACGACAAAAGGTGCGGACTTTACATGTATAGGTTATGGTTTTCAACATTTCAATCAATGTCAGATAATGATAGATTCATGATCTGCATGCAATTGCACATGTACAAAGTGTGTCTGTTTTCCGTTTCGATTAAACGTGGAATATGGATTTTACATATTCTAGGTATTTGTAGAAAGTACCATATACGTATAAATTTTGGAAATGTGTTTGCCATGATTATTTGTTGTCTGAATATATTACATATGTGTAAATACTTGTTTGGTGAAAAGACACGCCGTAATACATGTTTTTGCTAATATACACTATGTATGTTAAAATAGTGTATTCTAAGTGTTTGTGAAAATGACCGAATGAGTATAGAATTCACATTCATGTTCTCCATGACTAATTGTCATGGATATATGATCGTTGTATAGGCGATACCCCTTTGACGAAAGGATTTGCCCTACATCACGCCACGACCAATATACACTATATATGTTAAAATGTGTAGCCCAAGTGTTTGTGGAAATGACTGAATGAATATGGAACTTGGATTCCTGCTTGCCATGACTATCCATCGTGGGTGTATGCGTGTTATGATTGGGGTAACTCCCTAGTGAAAGGATTTGGCCTAATACCTATATGATCAACATATGTTACGTATGTTGATGTATGTAGTCTAAAGTGTTTGTTGAAATGTTTGAATGAGTAGTAGTTAGTAAATTGTAATGTTTAAGATGTTGAGATATGATTCTCAACTCCTTTAACTGTGTATGATTTCCTTGGATAGATGTGTAATTAGGAATTGAATATGTACAAACTCATGCTTGTGTTGTGCTTCATAACATGCTTAACTGATTGTATGCTTTTATCTATGTAATACATATGTTTAAATTCATGTTTACGTTGTATGATCCGTCATGGGTGATGGGGGAGTGGTGTAACGATTCTGTGCAACAGCCCTGGCAGCCCTAAACGGATAATATCAGACTTTAATTGTATGATTTGAATTTTGATCCATTACTGCTTTAACTATCTGAAATTGAATGTGATTGGGGCTATTGTATAGTCAGGCAGTCGGTAACGGGATCGAATTCGTGACAGAGATTCGTTTGCCACGTGAGATGTGTTCGACGAACCCGAGTCGTACTTCTGTTGGCGATAGTGGTTGGCCACACGAAGTGCTTATGCGCTTCATATTGTTCAACTTGTTGTGCGCTCGAGCTAGCCGAGCTCGTCAAGTAACCTGATCTGTCTTATGTATGTTCACCATGTTTGGACGCTACTGCTTGAACCTAGGGTACCAAACTTACCAGTGAAATCTCCTCTAACAATGGTACCTCGATCCGCTAAGACTCATGAGCCGGGCATGGTGGTATGGGACACCGTGGTCGAGCTGTCGGCCTACGCTGGGGCTACGTGCCTCCCCATAGTGACCAGTGAGCAACCAGACTCGTGAGCCGATTATGTTGGTATGAGACACTATATTCGTGTTGTCGGCCTACATTGATAAGGTGATGGGGGAGAGGTGCAACGATTGCGAGTAACAGCCGTGACAGTACTTTGTAGTGACCTCAAGCATACTCTGAATTTACGGTGAGGCGACGAGTTTTGCCGCAGTGTATGGAGTATGAACTAGGCCTGTATCAATTTAGTGATGAACCGTTAAAAAGGTGATGGGGGAGTGGTGTAACGAATGCGTGTACCAACCCTGACAGCCTTTGCAGCGACCTAGAAACACACCATCATATGAGATTAACTAGGACTGACGACCCTAGAATGGATCATGTTTGGGAACGATATAAGGGAGGTACCTTAGTTTCCCAATCCTGCTATTTGAAAGGACTAATAACTACTAGGTAATCATGCTCATCATCGCACTGCATGTGCCTGGTAGATGTGGAGCACTGAGGGATGAACGCATGTCGCGAACGTAAGATAGTGTCGCATGAGGGTGGTTTGGCAAGGGCATTCGTCATGTCATTCATACTTGCATTAATAAGAGTAGTTAGGAGTGTTTGATTGTACTGCTTTATCATTACTGCTTGACTGAATTGATAACATGTTAACCTATGCTTTACTGTTCCACTGAGTTGATTACTCATTCCCACGTTACGGGACGGTGTTGTACACACCAACCAGATTTGTTGAGTTTCAGGTGATGGCGATGCTTATGAAGCAGAGTCGGACTACTAGTATGATGTTGAGGAGGAGTTCTCCTATATGTAACTCTCTGACAGGTCAATGAAGACCTGGTATTGTATTGACGGGGCTATGGTACTTGGGATAGAAGACATTACACTTACACACTTGGTATAATTTGAAATTGTACTCATAATGAATTAACCTGGTAACATTATCACACTCTGGAGACTCACCACAGTTTTTATATTTTATTTATCTATCATAGTCTTCCGCTTGCTAATTCACTTGTCTCTGGAGTATGATATGCTGTTTTGGCTTAATCTCACTCATGTTCACTACATTAATACCGACAACATTCAATCATCATTCATTTTGTTGCATAAGTGATGCGTTGAAACTCGGGAGTTGAGTTTATGCTCGACCCCCGATTTTCAGGGCGTTACAAGATGGTATCAGAGCATGATTTGGATTAAAGCGGGCCTGGGTTATGGTAACACGACACACTCAGACACACTCTGACTTAGGAGGGAGCGATGGAATGTAGAAACTAACTTAGGATTTTTCAATTTCCCCGAACGGCGAAACCGACCGAAATCGACCGCTGAGATTGGGCCCGTACACACCCATGATCACGCGAAACGATCCTGAATCACTTCTAGGCCATCAGTCAACGGGTTTGAGTCGCTCCTTAGAGATGAATGTCCTTAGGTTGTGGGTCAACCACAACACCTTGCACTTAATCTCAAAGCCTAAAACCCATTTTTATCCAATTCCTTCAAAATCTCACCCTCCACCACTGTATTCTTCATTCATTTTAAGTACATACATAATACACACCAATCCTAGGGTATAAATGAAGAAGAATAATACCGAAACTAAAACTTACCATAAATAGAAAATAAATGGATAAAATGGGTTTTGACCCTTAACCTTTTGGAATCTAACCAAATAAATGACTTAGTTGGATAGATTAGCTCCTCCTACCCTAAAATCATATGCTACATGTCATATAAAATCATTCCGGTTTGCAATTTGGCCCCGATACGGCTCAAAATGGAGTCGGGGGCCAAACGGAGCACCTCTGGGGGGACCCAGGGTGGGACCCATATGTTTTTGGGCCCTAGGGATCATGAGGACCTCACCCAAATGGCGAGGCATCGCCAACCAGTCCAGTGGGTGGCGAGGCCCTCACCCGGTCGGCGAGGCCTCGCCGAATTTTGGGTTGGGCCGGGCCCTCGGCTCGGGCGGATCCACTTTGGGGGTATAAGGACCCCCTGATACAGCTCCCGTCCATTTTCAATACCCCAAACCCCTATCTCCTTCATAAATCACCCCTCCAAGCTCTCTTTTGCCCACAAAATTTCTGATTTTTCATAAAAAACGCCTCTCAGATCCCTCCTTTTTCCGTTTTAGTGCACTACTGTCGTTATCCATTCGAAAACTCCCTCCTACAGTTGCGGTCTCTCTCATTTCCCTTACATTTGAGCCTTTACACTCTCTTTTTGGTCTAAAAATCGTGCAAACCTCAAATCCCATCTTCTTCTTTTCACTTGCCTTGAGTTCACAAACCCTCTTTGTGGCTCATTTCCTCACAACTCAACAACCCATCAAACCCCATTCCTCTTATCCCTTCCTTTCACTTCCCATGGCCTTTTTCGAGTCATTACGACCATTTTCTCGATTTTATGGGGCTCGGGTGTATCCCATGTTTTCCAATACCATGTTTGGAGTGTATGCAGTTAAACGTAAATCCCAGAATTTTCTTTCAAATTACACTTAGAAATTCCCCATCGTGGGATATGGAAATCCCATCTCACACTTTCCAACACAAGGCTCATTTTCTACAGCCTATACCATTGATTTTAATCCCCACCCACCCTCCTACCAAACATGTCATTCACAATCCCGAGGTGGGATTAGCGATGTAGTCCTATGTAATACAACTTAAGACCACTGGCCAAATAGTGTTGAAGTGATAAAGTCCCTTGATATACATTAACCCACCACACTCTGATAGCTTAAGCTTTTAGAGTAAATGGTTGTTTGACAAATACGCCCTTAGAGTTTTGGACTTAAAGTTGGTACTTTTAGATTTCAAAGAATTTGACAATATAGGGAATCCCATAAACTCATAACGCGAACCCTATGACCTCCCTAGATGGTACGAGCCTGTGTGTAGTGCTCGAGCATAGTAAATTTAAGTGCAGGCAACTCAGTTCCAATTAGACAACTTTGACCCTAAGTGATAAAACCCGTCCTTGTATTAGAAATGATGTGAAATCATCTAGCGTATGAGCATAGACTTTGGACTACACCTATGGATTTCCACTACTCCTAAATTAAGACTAGATTACCGGTTACATTAGAGAATGCCAGAGACCGATAGATGTAGCTACGTCAAATCAATACACCTCTTTGATCTAGGTGGGGCAGCGAAAGCGTGGTAGACCCTACCCCACTGGCCCATGATCGAAACTGTGCTCATTGAATACGAACATTATAGAAGCCCTAGTAAGTTCTACTATGAGAAACCGTTTTAGGATGATCTAGTAAGATTTGATTCACCATTTCCTTGGACATAGATAATAACAAGGACTCTCTTAGACTAAGACCTAAAGGGCAACCTTAGACATAGACAATTTGAGCCTTTCAATGATGGACATTCCCTACGTTTCTAGAGTGATTGGACTACGGAGTTACTGAAATATACAACTGCGAAACATTCGCGGCTTGACCCAATTCTCAATCCTGCGCGACTACCAATGGACTCACTGCTTGGCCAAGCAGAAGATCAGGATCCACCAGGATTCGGAAGGGATACGATGAGCTTCCTACCCTGGCCCGGTAGATGATCGATGTATCGGGATCAAGCCCACTATAGCAGTCTCTCCGTGTTGGTCAAACAATGAAAATAGCTATCTTACTCTAAATAATTGGGGATTGTCATCAAGACTCCAAATAGGTAAAGAAATAAATTGTAGCAAACCATCAGGGTATGAGAAATGGATAAAGAAATAAGTTTTAAGGGGGTAGACTAAAATGAACCAGTCTAGTATATACCCTACACAATAAAACATAGGCAAAGAAATAATTAAATCTTTTCTAATTACCCTTAAGCAATTTTGGGGACGAATTTTTTTTTTTAAGGGGGTAGATTATAACATCCCGGATTTTTTCCAACCTGGAATTGGACGTCCTTAGGCAATGGGTCGATCCTAACACCTTATTAACCTGTCAGAACTCAATCCCACAGTCTAAAATCGCTTGTTAACCCATTTCCTTCACAAATTCCACCCTTCACCACCTTGTTCTTCAATTTTTCTAAGTACTTTCACCCTAGACACTATCTTAAACTAGCTAAGTATTATAACTCGAATCACTTTATATACAAACTACCGGGGCCCAGGTACCACCTCAGACCGAAACCACCCAGGACTAAATCCTTTAGAAATTAGGCGAGAATTAGCTAGTGTTAAACTAGAGTGCCTGTGAAATTAGCACCAATCACTTTAAATACGATCTGCAAGACCCAAAACTTGTAAATTCGTTGACGCTACATTACCCTAAAATCTAGGATCAATCTCATAACCCGTCTGCTCTCGAGAGCATCACGAAACTCCGTATCAGATCTGGACCGCACGTCGGAAGTCCGATTACCACGAAGTAAAGGAATTAGGACCGCCTTGCTGGACTTGACAACCATCTCGGAAATCAACTCCTGATAGTGTTCCGAGGCTATTCGCTTGAGCTCGGAGCGGGGAGTGTGAGAAATGTGAAATTAATTTAAAATAAAATAGAAATTTATGAAATTTGGCACCTCTCGCTTGCGGATTACTATTAAGCAACCAGACCGTTAGAATCAGACCAAATTACACCCTCGGATCAAGGATATTTCCTCAAACATATTCATGTACTCGGAATCTCCAATCGAGATCCGCTGACCGTTGAATTGAAACTGGTCCGCCATTTGCGATCTGAAATCCCGACTGAAACGAAAACTTAACTCCACCTAGATCCAAGGTTGGTGAGCTTAAGTCCGACCTTTGGCTCAAGGAGGCCTGCCAGAAGTGCTTCGTTGAGCTGGAACAGGCCCGCTTTTGTTATAACCTAAGTGTACCTTGACCTGAAGTCTATTTCGGTGAAGTTTTAGGCTATATAAGGACCTTTAAACCCTCTCTCATTCAGCCATACGAATTTGAGAAAAACCCTAGGAAGAGAGAGAAAAGAGAGAGAAAGTGTGAGAGAAGTGGGAGCATCTCGCTGCCTTGCTTCCCTGCCGCTATACGTGCTTAACCGCTTCCTTCTAATCGCTTTCCCGGCGATTCCGGCTCCGTTTCTAGGTAAGAAACCCTAACCCTAATCTGATTTAGGGTTTTGATAGTTGTAGGTTATGAAATAGCTAACCTATTTCGTTCTATAGGTCGCCAAACTGCTGTATGCGAAAGCCTAGCAAATCTATCGAGTTTTTTTCCGATTCTACAACAAAAGGTGCGGACTTTACATGTATAGGTTATGGTTTTCAATACTTTCAATGTCAGATAATGATAAATTCATGATCTGCATGCAATTGCACAAGTACAAAGTGCTGTCTGTTTTCTGTTTCGATTAAAGACGTGGAATATGGAATTTTACATATTCTAGGTATTTGTAGAAAGTACCGTATACGTATAAATTTTGGAAATGTGTTTGCCATGATTATTTGCTGTATGAACATATTATATATGTGTAAAATACTTGTTTGGCGAAAGGTCTCGCCCTAATACATGTTTTTGCTAATATACAGTATGTATGTTAAAAGAGTGTATTCTAAGTGTTTGTGAAAATGACCGAATGAGTATAGAATTCACATTCGTGTTATCCATGACTAATTGTCATGGATATATGATCGTTGTATAGGCGATACCCCTTTGACGAAAGGATTTGCCCTACATCACGCCACGGCCAATATACACTATATATGTTAAAATGTGTAGCCCAAGTGTTTGTGGAAATGACTGAATGAATATGGAACTTAGATTTCTGCTTGCCATGACTATCCATCGTGGGTGTATGCGTGTTATGATTGGGGTAACTCCCTAGTGAAAGGATTTGGCCTAATACTTATGTGATTAACATATTTCATGTATGTTGATGTATGTAGTCTAAAGTATTTGTTGAAATGTCTGAATGAGTAATAGTTAGTAAATTGTAATGTTTAAGGTGTTGAGATATGATTCTCAACTCCTTTAACTATGTGTATGATTTCCTTGGATAGTTGTGTGATTAGGAATTGAATATATACAAACTCATGCTTGTGTTGTGCTTCATAACATGCTCAACTGATTGTATGTTTTTATCTATGTAATGCATATGTTTAAATTCATGTTTACGTTGTATGATCCGTCTGGGTGATGGGGGAGTGGTGTAACGATTCCGTACAATAGCCCTAGCAGCCCTAAACGGATAATATCAGACTTTGATTGTATAATTTGAATTTTGATCCATTACTGTTTTAACTATCTGAAATTGAATGTGATTGGGGCTATTGTATAGTCCAGGCAGTCGGTAACGGGATCGAATTCGTGGCTGAGATTCATTTGCCACGTGAGATGTGTTCGACGAACCCGAGTCGTACTTCAGTTGGCGATAGTGGTTGGCCACACGAAGTGCTTATGCGCTTCATATCGTTCAACTTGTTGTGCGCTCGAGCTAGCCGAGCTCGTCAAGCAACCTGATCTGTCTTATGTATGTTCACCATGTTTGGACGCTACTACTTGAACCTAGGGTACCAAACTTACCAGTGAAATCCCCTCTAACCATGGTACCTCGATCCGTTAAGACTCATGAGCCGGGCATGGTGGTATGAGACACCGTGGTTGAGCCGTCGGCCTACGCTGGGGCTACGTGCCTCCCCGTAGTGACTAGTGAGCAACCAGAATCGTGAGCCGATTATGGTGGTATGAGACACTATATTCATGTTGTCGGCCTATATTGATAAGGTGATGGGGGAGTGGTGCAACGATTGCAAGCAACAACCCTGACAGCCCTTTGTAGTGACCTCGAGCATACTCTAAATTTACGGTGAGGCGACGAGTTTTGCCGTGGTGTATGGAGTATGAACTAGGCCTGTATCAATTTAGTGATGAACCGTTAAAAAGGTGATGAGGGAGTGGTGTAATGAATGCGTGTAATAGCCCTGACAGCCTTTGCAGCGACCTAGAAACACACCATCGTATAAGATTAACTAGGACTGACGACCTTAGAATGGATCATGTTCGGGAACGATACAAGGGAGGTACCTTAGTTTCCCAATCCTACTGTTTGAAAGGACTAATAACTACTCGGTAATCATGCTCATCATCGCACTGCATGTGCCTGGTAGATGTGGAGCACTGAGGGATGAACGCATGTCGCGAACGCAAGATGGTGTCGCATGAGGGTGGTTTGGTAAGGGCATTCATCATGTCATTCATACTTGCATTAATAAGAGTAGTTAGGAGTGTTTGATTGTACTGCTTTATCATTACTGCTTGACTGAATTGATAACATGTTAACCTATGCTTTACTGTTCCACTGAGTTGATCACTCATTCCCACGTTATAGGACGGTGTTGTACACACCAATCAGATTTGTTGAGTTTCAGGTGATGGCAATGCTTATGAAGCAGAGCCGGACTACTACTATGATGTTGGGGAGGAGTTCTCCTACATGTAACTCTCTGACAGGTCTATGAAGACCTGGTATTGTATTGACGGGGCTATGGTACTTGGGATAGAAGACATTACACTTACACACTTGGTATACTTTGAAATTGTACTCATAATGAATTAACCTGGTAACATTATTACACTATGGAGACTCACCACAATTTTTATATTTTATTTATCTATCATAGTCTTCCGCTTGCTAATTCACTTGTCTCTGGAGTATGATATGTTGTTTTGGCTTAATCTCACTCATGTTCACTACACTAATACCGGCAACATTTAATTATCATTCATTTTGTTGCATAAGTGATGCGTTGGAACTCGGGAGTTGAGTTTATGCTCGACCCCCGATTTTCAGGGCGTTACACATGTGAGCTAATACAACCAAGGCTTCAAACATCTAAAACATTCTACCAACTACTACACCCATCAACATGAAAACATAAACATCCTAAGGGAGTAACCAAAGCAAACTACAAGACAATAGTGTGGATGACTAGGCATCCGAGTCTGGCGATGGAGAAGGGGCACCCTTATCCTTCAGGCAGCACATGATAGTTTTCAATGCGCGAGTTACTTTCTTGAACTTATCACTACCAGAAAAACGGGCAAAGGCTACGGATAAAATCCGTAGCCATAGACCTATAGCTACGGATTTAGTCCGTAGCACGACCGTAGTCGTAGGTGCCGTAACAATAGGTCTGGAACCTATAGCTACGGATTTAATATATATACAATTATTTGTTCATTCAATTACCACCTGCATAATCATTCATTCATTCCATTATAATCAATTACAATTATTCATTCATTCAATTACAATCCTTCATTCATTCAATTACAATCAATTACAATCCTTCATTCAATCAATTACAATTGCAATTAATTACAATCCTTCATTCAATCAATTACAATTACAATCCTTCATTCAATCAATTACAATCCTTCATTCAATGAATTACAATTACAATTACAATAATGCTGAAAATACAAATCTTTGGCTTCATTAGAGAAATTTGCTCGACTTCACCCTGAAATTTCAAAGATAAAGAATTGAAAGAGAAGATACATTTTGACGGTTTGATATTTTTTTCACAAGTAAATAGGCCTTTTTCAGCCATCACCCACCTGAAGAATAAAAAACCGATTGTTGTCCAGTCCACTCCTTTTCCTTTCAATTTCTTAGTGACCTCTGTAAAATTACTTCCACAGTCATTTATGTAGTACTTTGAAGAGTCGTCTCGAAATGAACCTCTAATAATGACAAAGTAACTTCCTGCAACAACTTCGTATATTACATCATCCTACAAATAGTCATGGCATTCATAAATCAGAATGACCATTGGAGGAAAGAAAAACAAAGTGAAAGAAGTGCATCATGTATAACCATTTTCTTCTTTTTTTTAATGAATTAATAAAAGCTCAAAGAGGAATGAAATTGACACAAAAGAAATGGTCTCACATATGGTTTGTAGGGCCAAAATAAACGTCAGGAAATCGGGTTCGGGTTCGGGATCGGGTTTAGGTTTGGGTTTTCAAGTTTAGGTTTAGGTTTAGGTTAGGGAGTTAGAGATTAGGATTAGGTGTAGGTTTAGGTTTAGCGATTTGAGAATAGGTAAAGGTTTAGGTTTAGGAAATCGGGTTCGAGTTCGGGTTGGGGATCAGGTTTAGGTTTGGGTTTTCAAGTTTAGGTTTAGGTTTAGGTTAGGGAGTTGAGATTAGAATTAGATGTAGGTTTAGGTTTAGGGATTTGAGAATAGGTTAAGGTTTAGGTTTAAGAAATCGGATTCGGGTTCGGGATCGGGTTTAAGTTTGGGTTTTCAAGTTTAGGTTTAGGTTTAGGTTAGGGAGTTAGGTTTAGGTTAGGTTGTAGGTTCAGGTTTAGGGAATTGAGAATAGGTTAAGGTTTAGGTTCAGAAAATCGGGTTCGGGTTCGGGATCGGGTTTAAGTTTGGGTTTTCAAGTTTAGGTTTAAGTTAGGGAGTTAGGTTTAGGTTAGGTTGTAGGTTATGGTTTAGGGAATTGAGAATAGGTTAAGGTTTAGGTTGAGGAAACTGGGTTCGGGTTCAGGATCGGGTTTAAGTTTGGGTTTTCAAGTTTAGGTCTAGGTTTAGGTTAGGTTGTAGGTTAAGGTTTAGGGAATTGAGAATAGGTTAAGGTTTAGGTTTACGAAACCGGTTTCGGGTTCGGGATCGGGTTTAAGTTTGGGTTTTCAAGTTTAGGTTTAGGTTTAGGTTAGGTAGTTAGGTTTAGGTTATAGGTTTTTGGATTTGAGAATGGCCACGGGTTTAGGTTATAAGTTTTGAGATTTGAGAATGGGTTCGAGTTTAGGTTATAGATTATGGTTTTGGTTTAGGTTTAGGTTATAGGTTTTTGGATTTGAGAATGGGTCATGGTTTAGGTTTAGGAAATCGGGTTCATGTTCGGGATTGGGTTTAAGTTTTGGTTTTCAAGTTTAGGTTTAGGTTTAGGTTAGGGAGTTGAGATTAGGATTAGGTGTAGGTTTAGCTTTAAGGAATTGAGTTTAGGTTATAGGTTTAGGGAAATGTTAGGTTTAGGTTATAGGTTTTGGGATTTGGGAATAGTTTTAGGTTATAAGTATAGGTTTAGGTTAGGTTATAGGTTAAGGTTTAGGGATTTGAGTTTAGGTTATAGGTTTAGGTTTAGGTCTAGGTTTTGGTTTATGTTATAGGTTTTGGTTTAGGTTTTAGGTTTTAGGTTTAGGTTAAGATTAAGGTTAAGGTTTAGGTTCAGGTTATAGGTTTTTGGATTTGAGAATGGGTTCGGGTTTAGGTTTAGGAAATCGGGTTCATGTTCGGCATTGGGTTTAAGTTTTGGTTTTCAAGTTTAGGTTTAGGTTTAGGTTAGGGAGTTGAGATTAGGATTAGGTTTAGGTTTAGTTTTAGGGAATTGAGTTTAGGTTATAGGTTTAGGGAAAGGTTATGTTTAGGTTATAGGTTTTGGGATTTGGGAATGGTTATAGGTTTTGATTTAGGTTATAGGTTATAGGTTTATGTTAAGGTTTAGGTTTAGGTTATAGGTTTTGGGTTTGAGAATGAGTTCGGGTTTAGGTTATAGGTCTTGGTTTTGGTTTAGGTTATAGGTTTTGGTTTAGGTTATAGGTTTTGGTTTAGGTTATAGGTTATAGGTTTAGGTTTAGGTTTTGGTTATAGGTTTTGGGATTTGAGAATGGGTTCGGGTTTAGGTTATAGGTTTTGGTTTTGGTTTAGGTTATAGGTTTTGGTTTTAGGTTATAGGTTATAGGTTTAGGTTTAGGTTTAGGTTATAGGTTTTGGGATTTGAGGATGGGTTCGGGTTTAGGTTATAGGTTTTGGTTTTGGTTTAGGTTATAGGTTTTGGTTTAGGTTATAGGTTATAGGTTTAGGTTAAGGTTTAGGTTTCGGTTCTAGGTTTTGGGATTTGAGAATGGCTTCGGGTTTAGGTTATAGGTTTTGGGATTTGAGAATGGGTTCGGGTTTAGGTTATAGGTTATGGTTTTGGTTTAGGTTTAGGTTATAGGTTTTTGGATTTGTGAATGGGTTATGGTTTAGGTTTAGGTTAGGGAGTTGAGATTAGGATTAGGTGTAGGTTTTTTTTAGGGAATTGAGTTTAGGTTATAGGTTTAGGGAAAGGTTAGGTTTAGGTTATAGGTTTTGGGATTTGGGAATGGTTATAGGTTTTGATTTAGGTTATAGGTTAGGGAGTTGAGATTAGGTTTAGTGTAGGTTTTGATTTGGTTAGGTGTAGGATTTGGGAAGGTGGTTAGGATAGGGTTAGGTTGATTTATTTAGGTTTTAGGATTTGAAGTTATAGGTTTAGGTTTAGGTTATAGGTTATAAGTATAGGTTTAGGTTAGGTTATATGTTAAGGTTTAGGGATTTGAGTTTAGGTTATAGGTTTATGTTTAGGTCTAGGTTTTGGTTTAGGTTATAGGTTTTGGTTTAGGTTTTAGGTTAAGATAAAGGTTAAGGTTTAGGTTTAGGTTATAGGTTTTTGGATTTGAGAATGGGTTTGGGTTTAGGTTTAGGAAATCGGGTTCATGTTTGGGATTGGGTTTAAGTTTTGGTTTTCAAGTTTAGGTTTAGGTTTAGGTTAGGGAGTTGAGATTAGGATTAGGTGTAGGTTTAGTTTTAGGGAATTGAGTTTAGGTTATAGGTTTAGGGAAAGGTTAGGTTTAAGTTATAGGTTTTGGGATTTGGGAATGGTTATAGGTTTTGATTTAGGTTATAGGTTATAGGTTTATGTTAAGGTTTAGGTTTAGGTTATAGGTTTTGGGTTTGAGAATGAGTTCGGGTTTAGGTTATAGGTCGTAGTTTTGGTTTAGGTTATAGGTTTTGGTTTTGGTTATAGGTTATAGGTTTAGGTTTAGGTTTTGGTTATAGGTTTTGGGATTTGAGAATGGGTTCGGGTTTAGGTTATAGGTTTTGGTTTAGGTTATAGGTTATAGGTTTTGGGATTTGAGAATGGGTTCGGGTTTAGGTTATAGGTTTTGGTTTTGGTTTAGGTTATAGGTTTTGGTTTAGGTTATAGGATATAGGTTTAGATTAAGGTTTAGGTTTCGGTTATAGGTTTTGGGATTTGAGAATGGCTTCGGGTTTAGGTTATAGGTTTTGGGATTTGAGAATGGGTTCGGGTTTAGGTTATAGGTTATGGTTTTGGTTTAGGTTTAGGTTATAGGTTTTTGGATTTGAGAATGGGTTATGGTTTAGGTTTAGGTTAGGGAGTTGAGATTAGGATTAGGTGTAGGTTTAGCTTTAGGGAATTGAGTTTAGGTTATAGGTTTAGGGAAATGTTAGGTTTAGGTTATAGGTTTTGGGATTTGGGAATAGTTTTAGGTTATAAGTATAGGTTTAGGTTAGGTTATAGGTTAAGGTTTAGGGATTTGAGTTTAGGTTATAGGTTTAGGTTTAGGTCTAGGTTTTGTTTTAGGTTATAGGTTTGGTTTAGGTTTTTTTTAGGTTTAGGTTAAGTTAAGGTTAAGGTTTAGGTTTTTAGGTTATAGTTTTTTGGATTTGAGAATGGGTTCGGGTTTAGGTTTAGGAAATTGGGTTCATGTTCGAGATTGGGTTTAAGTTGTGGTTTTCAAGTTTAGGTTTAGGTTCAGGTTAAGGAGTTGAGATTAGGATTAGGTGTAGGTTTAGTTTTAGGAAATTGAGTTTAGGTTATAGGTTTAGGGAAAGGTTAGGTTTAGGTTATAGGTTTTGGGATTTGGGAATAGTTTTAGGTTATAAGTATAAGTTTAGGTTAGGTTATAGGTTAAGGTTTAGGGATTTGAGTTTAGGTTATAGGTTTAGGTTTAGGTCTAGGTTTTGGTATAGGTTATAGGTTTTGGTTTAGGTTATAGGTTATAGGTTTTAGGTTTAGGTTTAGGTTTAGGTTAAAGGCTTTTGGATTTGAGAATAGGTTCGGGTTTAGGTTATAGGTTTTGGTTTTGGTTTAGGTTTAGGTTATAGGTTTTTGGATTTGAGAATGGGTTATGGTTTAGGTTTAGGAAATCGGGTTCATGTTCGGGATTGGGTTTAAGTTTGGGTTTTTGAGTTTAGGTTTATGTTTAGGTTAGGGAGTTGAGATTAGGATCAGGTGTAGGTTAAGGTTTAGGGATTTGAGTTTAGGTTATAGGATTAGGTTATAGGATTAGGTTAAGGTTTAGGTTTAGGTTATAGGTTTTGGGATTTGAGAATGGGTTCGGGTTTAGGTTATAGGTTTTGGCTTTGGTTTAGGTTATAGGTTTTGGTTTAGGTTATAGGTTTATGTTATAGGTTTTTAGATTTGAGAATGGGTTCGGGTTTAGGTTATAGGTTTTGGTTTTGATTTAGGTTATAGGTTATAGGTTTAGGTTAAGGTTTAGGTTTATGTTATAGGTTTCTGAATTTGAGAATGGGTTCGGGTTTAGGTTAAGGGTGTGGTCCCTGCAAATACAAATATAAACATGGCCTGTCCAAATGGCCAGGCCCTTCCAATGTCGTCCATAGGAAATGGACAGCTTCATCATGGTCATAACAGCGGTTCCCACCTTCCACGGACCCCCGCTCATCTGGAAAGCTCCGACGCACATCCGGGTCTGCTCCATTAATTTCGAGCAAATACATAAATACGGTCTGTCCAAATGGCCAGGCCCCTCCAATGTCGTCCATAAAAAATGGACAGCTTCATCATGGTCATAACAGCGGTTCCCACCTTCCAGGGACCCCCGCTCAACATCCGGATAGCTCCGACGCACATCCGGGTATGCTCAGTTAAATAAAATGGATTATCAAGATCATTTAAATAAAATCAGGTCCAATCAACAATCTGACCTGGAGGATTCTGTTAGCATTGTTGACGGCACCTCGAACCTTGTTTAAATCCATGTTGTAATCTGTGGCCACTGATGCTATTTGTCTTTCTGTGAAGTTGGCGACGATTTCTGCATCAAACCCGGCGAAAGCAGCCCTAATGATAAAGAACATTTCAGCATCACACCTGAAATTCCCATCCATTAGTTGTGTGTGTGTGTGTGTGTGTGTGTGTGTGGGAAAAGGCACTATATATATATATAAAAAATCTCTTTATGTTTTTTCAATCCATCTTCCATTTTCTTCTTAACAAGAAAATCCATATTTACTAATATTCTCATTTTTCTATTTTTCAAAAGAATGAGTTCGGACTCCGAAAGCGTCGGCTCCAGCACTCGTACTTTCAACCCAATCCCTAACCAAGGACTCCAAAATTACCAAGTACTCATAAACATTCATTGCAAGCATTTTCTGTCTATGTGCATGACAACCATACTGTTAAGATCACTCCTCTTATCTTCATTTACAGAAACTAGTGGATGACAAATTATGTGTAACATACAGAGCTGGTTCAGCCACTTATGCAATTAGGGAAGGTTCAAAAGGGCCAGATTTCCACATCAAGCATCAGTTGCATACATATGATACAGAAGGACAAAAGTATTACCTTCAACAAACAGTAATAGTTGTGCTGCAGCTGTAATCCTGGATGACACTTCAAGCAAATAAACATATGTCAAAAAATTTATGGAGAGAATTTTTTTTTTTTTTTTTAAAAAAAAAAAAAAAAAAAAAAACACAAACATGTCAATCTCCATAATGTCTAATCGAGGGTCGAGTCCCTTCCCTATGCCATCTAATACTGCATAGATGAAATTTTCTCCTATGAGCAAAAAGTTTCGGATAATGATATCTAGCAATGAACTGACTAGCTTTCCTAACTCCTGTACCTGAAAAGGCTCTAACAACAGATGTGAAAGTGGCAGGGAAACGGAAAGGTTGATCGACAGCAATGGCCAGTAGATCTTCTCCTGTTAACAGAATACAATAGGTCGTCTTTAATGTGCATGAATCTATTTTTAGTGAAGAATAATGTCTAGAAGGTGCTAACCTGAAGAAAGGATCGATAATAACAAAGAAACAAGACATGGGAAGGAGAAATAGAAAATTGACTAGAATTTGTTCATTAGGGTTCCTGCCACCTCCAGTTCTTGGCAGAGATTCCTGGAGCCTTTCCCAAACATTCTGTAGCATCAGCAAGTTCAAAAAATTATATAGACGTAGATGCATTCAACAACTCAATCTCCTTCTGTGTTTGAAATCTTATACTGCAATCATATCCACCCCCAAACATGTGAGAAAAGGCCATACATGCATGCCAACTATAGTAGCATGAAGAAAAGCAGCAACAAAAACAAAAACAAAAATGCCCACTTAATGCAGGTCCATAGCTAAAATTTCTGCAAAAAAAAGTGTTATATTTGTTATTTTTTGAATTTGTTGCAACTGATAGTCATCTCATCCAAATTCAACAAAAAAAAAATAATCATATCTTTCAATTGAATACTCCCAACAAAAAACAGTTAGATGATTTGAACCTGAAATAAATTTCAGAGGTAAGGGCAATTAGAACACTTAGTATCTGGACTTTTTAAATGTAATGGAGCACATCAAAATGCAATGAAGTTGAACTTCAAAATGCAATGGAGTACATCATGATCATTTAAATGAATGCTTGATACACAGAAAAATTTTAGAGGGAATGCTACAAACCTGAAATAAATTTTAGAGGTAAGGGCAACTAAAACAAATTACTATGGAAAGAACCTGAAATAAATTACTTAGCTATAAAAGATAAACATCAATAATTTTTATATGTTGGTGGCAATATTACTATAAACCAAGATTGTATATATACCTGTACAATAATATCTGATGTGTAATTTGTAATTCCATCTCAATGAAAAGAAGCATGGAAGAACAATTCTATTGCTTAGATGATCATGGGCCGAGCATGTCCAAGTCATTGTCACTAAGACTAGCTAGCTCTGTTTATAGATGTCCTATGGTTGATGCAGTAGAGTAACTCCCTGTTCACTATCAGTTTCTCAAGTATTTCTAACATTACGCTAAGGAATCAAGTCTATTTAATGTGAGGTGCATCATCATCATATCAAACTTAAATTAATTGAAGGGAAAATGCCAGTCATACACTTATATTTGCAGTATAGTTACAGTTATCCTGACAATCTGGCAGAGTGGTAGACGATTCACAGACAGAAATTAGTTACAAGCTGCATACGCCGTATACAATTAATTCAAATTAAGCTAGCCAAATTATGGGTTCCTGTTTCAATGTATCATGAACCACAAATCAAGATTATTTGTTATCTATGAATATTAGAATGGTGAATACTAATTGGGTGGTTAAAAATAAAAATAAAAATGGTCAATGTCAATTTTACAGAATGATACATTAGGCGCTTTCTTATATTCTCTAATGTGGAAGGTTGGGCAATTTAAGTGAGTTGAAATTTTAGGGGTAGTTTGCAATTTCGTGCTTAGTTGGCTTTATAATTTTGGATTGTAGGATTTCACAAGTCCTTGGGACTAGAAATTAGAAATATATCAGGTTCCTATTTGGGTTGCAGAAGGTTTTTCTAAGTCCATCAATATTTACCTTCAATGTACTATTTTCATCAGGAAATGCCACTATGGTTTGAAAAGGCAATTCAAGTTGCACATGCGTGAGATCTAGGCTATTCATTATGTGCAGCCCACCATGATCATGACCTAGCACAAAGCCCAACACAGTATAATCATCAAGTGGACAAAGGAATGAGAATGAGTGTAAGTATCCTTGCTAACAAAGGAATGAGAATGCCCATTGATCTGTATGATTGTGTAGGCCACTACATATGGGACAAATTGATGGCTGTCCAAGCATGTTTTAGCTGTCCATTTGTTTTCTAGACTTTGCTCCATCTGATGGATCGACTGCTAATTTGACTAGGAACAGGGCCCAACTGATGGAAAGCTTGAATCTTGCAGTTGTTTTCTATCTAGGCACATGTGATGGCATGTAAAGCGGTTGTTGGATTGTAAATGCTTGAGATTTTCAAGTCTCATTACATCTTCAAGCATTCAAAGAAAGGATAGTAAGTGTATGACTGCAGTTATGGCCCTCTATAGAGTGGAATAGCGGAAAAAGATGTATGTAGCCAACCCCAATTAGTTGGTATAAGGCTTAGATGATGATGACCAGCTTCTGGTTAGAGCCAACATGGTCTGGCATGCATTTGGTGTATGTGGAAAATAACACTCACAGTAATGGGCTTCCATTCTTCCACATTTTCCCCTCCAAATTACAAGATATCCACTGGAAGTTCGAGAAGATATCTCACTCAGGAACTAGGAATTTCTTTCTAATATATCCTTAGAAAATTGAAGCTTCCAAAAACTAATAAAACTGAAAATTATTAGACACCCGTGTAAATCATGAATAAGCAAAATGCATGAGAGGAGAATTGATTTCAGAAAGTGAAGCTAGAAAATTGAAGCTTCCAAAAATCACTCAGATTGAAAGATCCTAGTTGTAAAATATTCTGACTTTTTCTTGATAGAATGTGAACAAGTGTTGTACTTTCTCTCTTAACCATCTATTTATTGATAGCCTAATGGAAAATATTTGGTTTGTGGCCCACCCACAGAGGTGCCTATGATGTCAACTATTAGAATCTTTGGACAGTGGGTGTTCCACTTGCACCACTTGTGCGAAATGAACACCCAAATGAACACCCAAATGGTATTTGCAAAACTTTAATACCTCTACTTCAACATCCTCATCTCCATAATCTGGGAGAAATACCATTGACCCAGCTTGTAACATGTATAGATGGGTATGTGACCAACAGAACTATTTCATTCTGCTCTAAATAAACTCATCCAAACAATGGTAGAAGTTGGAACATAAAAGAAAGTGCATATACTCATGGCTGATCCAAAAAAAATAAAAAATGCTAGTCAGTTAAGGAACAACATGTTCTAAGGATAAGCATGGCTGAAATGAGGATATTGAGATTGATGATCGGTGGCGAGATGAGAAAGGATAGAATTAAACTAACCACCAAATCAGTGAATTTACAGAAGTTGGAGAGCTAAAGATACCCAAATAAAAACTCTCCACAGATTTAAGTTGGAACTCGCTCTTTCTCTTTGTTCCATTCCCTTGATTTGCTGCAACCACTTCATTCTCCATGAAAGTAGATTTCTCCACTGTAAGAATCTCAAACAGAAAAGTTCTGAACTCAAAGAACCGTAACAATGCAAAGGTGCTTGTTAAGATAGCGATTGAGTAAATAGCGAGAATCAGAACCAAATAACAGGGACATTCAAACGTAGCAGTAAATAAAGAAATTTACAGGGACATTCAGAGGTAATGTAGGCAATAGAGCCTTTGTCTGTTCTGGTTCTCCAGCTGCTATGTTAGTCAGACACTAGGCTGCTTCAAGCAACTGCAATATAATAACAAAGAAATAATGAAAAATTCCCTTAACGGCTGCATTGTCTTTTTCTTTTCTTTTCTTTTTTTCTTTTTTCTTTTTCCTGTGAGAGGCATTAGAGAAGTAGAATATTGCACACAACCATAGATGCACAAGCACGCACCCACAATATGAATGAACATTATCAATTCATGCACTCCCAAAAGCATGTAATTAACAGGAAAATTTTACTCCCAAGTTGTGAATGTTGAATAAGTGATTAGCTTCTTATTTCTAACAAGAATGACCTATACAAGAAATGTTTAAACTAGCTATATACTACCACAACAAAAAGTCAAAATTTCTGGACCTGCTCATCTGGTGATCCAAATGAAAGACACTGCACAAGAACAGGAATTGCCCCTGCTGGAAAGAAATTGCCAACCACTGAAATGCATAACATCAGTCATTAAACAACCCCTGTGGCAACCTTTGGAACCTCACGCACGGCACCGACTGGTCTATTGTACCACTTGCAACATTGATATGCCATGAGTTTCATATTTACACTTGAAATTGAAGTATAGGATGATATACAATGCAAATATGTTAACTATTTGGAGTATCTTTGTATCCTAATTGTAAGAAGGAGAACGAATGATGTGTCTTAGCTGAAAAATGCAGAACAGACGAGCCCACATCAAGAGAAATAAAAATACTTTCATTTCTTACTGGACTTGGAACAGGATGGATCACAGCAATAGGGACCTCAAACTGTGGAATATCATCAGCGAAGGGCTCATTTTTGGGCACCACCATGAATAGCAGCCAATATCACATTATTTTGAACCCAACACCACTCCGGCCAATATCTTTTTTTTTTTGTTTTCTCTTCTTCTTCTTTTTTTTTTTGTGAGAATTTACTAGCATTCATAATGAGGCAGGAGCCCTCAAATTGTTGTTACCTTTCTTTCAAGTCCAACTTCAAAGCAAACAGTGAACCTAGTACAACAGGATTTAGTTAAACCACATCCCAGCTTGATATTCCGGCCAATATCTTTATCTGAAACACATTTATAAAATCAGCAATTTCATTTTATTTAACAAAATCCAACCCATTTATAAAAGTACACGACCCGTTTATAAAATCCAACCCATTTCTCTTCACTGCAGGTATGATATGAAAACAACAGATGGACCAAAACAATTTACAACTTGAAACTGTTCTAGACCATCCAATTTTATTTTTTTTTAGAAAATGTATGGTCTACATGACAATTAACTAGCCTGAAATGAAATACACTGTTGGTTCCAGCCTGACAATCTTACAAGTTTTTTTTTTTTTTAAACCCACTTATTTTCCTTACCCAAGAAAATGTGAGGATATCTGCAGTTTCATAACGACCCGTCAATCTTCTCTCATTGCCCTCTCCATATGCAGAAATGTGTTCCTTGTGTCACAGGCCCAGCTTCTCGATGGCTTTCTTGATCACATTAATTCCTCCATCATCTCTCATCAACTTGGTGCTGACAGACAAAAAATAATAATAATAAATAAGAGAGAGAGAGAGAGGAGAAGAAGATTGGATGGATGTGTTAATGTTTAGACTACTAGTAATAGGTCCTTGTAAGACCAATGTGAACGTTAAACTTCTTTTAAAAAAAAAAAAGAAAAAGAAAAAAAAAAGCCAGTTATACTGATACAAATTACTATGCCTTAAGATGATTCTCGCATGATTGTTTATGTTTCGTCAATCAATAATTTGTCAGCGTAGACTACAAGTAGTAGGTCCTTACAGGATCAATGTGAATGTTCTTTATAGGTTCCTCTTTTTTTATTGTTTTCTTTCATTTCAAGGAAGTGGCACAAATTTGAGTGTAGGAGCAGGGAACCATCCATTTCAAATGTTAGCAAGCATAAACAATGAAGAAGTAGGAGAAGTTGGAAGCATGATTCAAAATGGGAGCAGCACATATCATGAGACTTGCCAAACCCTGGAGGCCCCAAACATTGGATCTGAGGCAAATCCTTAGATTAATGACTCCAAGATTGACGGATGCAAGCATCCAAACAGGATCTTATTTTCTGCAGGCAAAAAATATCATGAATGTTTCCCAGCTCTTTGATTGACTCCACATTATGCATTCTTCTCTACCTCTATTTCTTCTTTCCACTTCTTAATAAGATTTCTTGCTGTTGATCGAATAAAATAAGTGAACATCGAGTCTTTTGTTCTTATCGGCAACAAATAGATTTTGTTGAAAGGAAAGTATAACTATCCATCAAGCTAGTGTTGAGTCTGATTCCAAAATGATAAATGAGCACAAGCTGAAACCTAAGTTCAGAATCAAGAATGTCCATGGATCCCCATAAAGGAGTTAATTCACAACTCAAGAATTAAATATAAATGTGAGGGTTATCTTGATAACCTGATGGGTGTTAATCATAGATAAAGATGAGAAGTGTACAGCCTGAACATAATTCTAGCATCACACTCCTACAAATTACAGAAACACTGCTTGCAAGTGAAATAGAGACCGCAGAATATTAGAATACACCACAAGCTAAAATAAATGTGTGATTCAGTAGACGAGTGATAAACTGAACATGGACTGTATAACAAAATGGAATTTGTAAGAACTAAATGAAACTCAGTTAGGCAACCGGGCTCATGAATAGCTTCCCACCCATAATCTTATGTATAAAATATCAGTTGAGTGAAGGATCAACTTTCACAACTTTGTTTTACATACTTAACCAAAAAGAAAAAAGAAAAGAAAAGAGTTGCCTGATATTTTGTTATCTTGGTGAGTTTTTCATTAACTTGAATCAATCAAACTAGGAACTAGAGAACCCTTTTCAAATCTCAGATGAGTTTCTGAAACGAATACATTGTTTCCAAGACTCGAATAGGAGAACTAAACTACCTAAGTGTGCTTAGAAAATCTTTTTGGCAGAAAAAAATAACATGCCTGGAAAATCTTTTTGGCAGACAAAAATATCAAAGAATCTATTTGGAACATTCATCTAGACATCAGTTCATGGGAAACATAATATAAAGAATTATGTCATATACCTATATAAATCTCATATCATGCCCAGGTACCAATAGTCATTGAGAAGCTACTTACCAATTTTCGTACATCTGCAGACGGGACATGAGTGAGAACAAACAAACCCTGGAGGTATTGATCCATTAATAGCAGTAAAGCCTGCATCATGGTAATATGATAACTAACACTTCCACTTAAAAACACTAACAAACTTTAGAATGTCTGTGTAAAAGGACAATAGGATCCTAAATATACTTACCGTTGGCATCACCACAATGAACTGATTTACAGAACTAGGAAAGTTTACAAATTAAATAGCATGCCATTTCATCTAGCCATTTCATCAAACATATATCATGCCATTTCAAAAAACAGTTTGCATGCCATTTCATCAAACAGATAGCATGCATGAAATCTACCATTTCATCAAACAGATAGCATGCCATTTCATCCAGCCATTTCATCAAACAGTTAGCATGCATCAAATCTGAAAGACAGAAAAATATACATAATGAAAGGAAGATATCAAACCTATACCTCAAAGATATGAGAAGGGTTTCGAATGGCAAGTGTTTCTTCGGGTAGGATCTTTACGACTGCTGCAATGGAGAGAGATAGAAGAGACGACGGAGATATTGGAGAGAAAGGGAGGAGAATGAGAAAGATGGAGCGGCAGGGGTAGGCAGGTTTGAGGGGGGTTTATCCTCTATGGCAGCGGCAGTGAGATCGAGTTGGGATTACGATTTGGGTAGCTGATTTGAGCAGGGGCTGCGATTTTGAGAAGGGCAAGGGCTGTGATTTTTTATTTTTATTTTTTAATAAAAATAAACCTTCTATAATAACAATGCATGAACACAGATCCAAATGAGCAATGAGTCATATCCTTGTTGGAAATCCAAACCCCAGCCAGAAACCTAAACCCAATCCTATCCCCTGCCAACAATCAGAATTCCAAACCCCTGCTGAACTCATCTCCATTCGTCACACCCATTGACCTGCAAATCCCTTCCTGAACCCATCCCCGATCATCCCATTCTCTTGCATCCTACCAAAAATCCCAACCCTAAACTCATGCAAACCCCTGCCCAAACCCATCTCCTTCCCCTGTAAAACCCCGCCTGAATCCATCTCCGTTTTCCCACACCCATCTCCATACCAAAAAAACTCATTTACAACTGCCATTAACGTTGTTAGACCCATCTCTTACCCCGACAAACTCCATTCCCAGCCGCCATTAACGTTGCCAGTTAAAGATGCGTGTCTTCAATCACTGTTGCAGCTGGCCATCATCTTTGGCATACTCTACAATGACATTCGTCATAAGGGTTTGTTGACAGAAACGGGTTGGCCACAAGAAAAAAGGGGCAGCACCATTTTCATTTTTGTTTTTTGGCTGAAACGGCAAGGGCTGTGATTTGGGGAGGAGCTTCACGGCTGCATTGGAGAGATAGAGGGAGGAGAATGAGAGAGATGGAGCAGGTGAGGTAGGGAAAAAGGAGAATCGGGAGAGAGAGGGTTAGGGAACGGGGAGAGAGAGAGTTAGGGAACGGGGAGAGAGAGAGAGAGAGAGAGAGAGGGGGGGGGGGGGGGACTAGGGTTTTGGATGGGCGCGGCTCTGTTTTGAGCGCGCGCCCCTTTTGGGCGTCGAATTTCAAGAGCCGTGTGACGGTCCCGTCAGGGGCTCCGTGGGGCCCACCATGATGTATGCGTTTTATCTATGCCGTTCATTAGTTTTAATAATCTTTTTCAGTTCATGATCCCAAAAATTAGGTAGATTGAAGGCCCAAGTGGACCACACCATAGGACGCACATGTGATTTAATCTCCATGTTTCCTACCATGTGGTCCACTTGAACCTTTGATCTAACTGATTTTTGGTTTCATGCCCTAAAATGATATTTCAAGATAGATGGATGGCTTAGATAGAATACATATATTTTTCTGGGCCCTATAAAGCCCCTTACACGACGGTTAATTATTAATGATATGGCAAGTTTTTAGCTACGGATTAAATCCGTAGTAAATATAGCTACGGTTTATATCCGTAGCAAAAAACTTACATAATCTGTAGCCTTTGGTCAATTTTTTGGTAGTGTATTCTTTACAAGGCCCCGAGGATCCATAATGTCCTGTCGCAGGACCGCCTGACCCTCCCCGAGTCGGGCTATGCGAGCATCCCTAGGTGCTTGATCAGCGTCCTACTCTGGTGCCGTAGGCGGCGAGTTCTCCTCTGTATTTTGGGCCTCCTCTTCCTCTTCTTCTTCTTCCTGTTCCTCCTCTTCTATCTCAGCTCCATCTTCTTCCTCACTCTCTTCTTCCTCACTCTCCGCCTCATCATCGCTCTCCTCAAGTCGAGCCTGGCGTTGCCGTGGCCCAATCTCCATCTGGTTGAGGGTAGTCTCGTCGATACGATGAACCGGTACCGACATCTTCGCCCCAAGACTGTAGCCAAACTCACGTACAATCTTACATATGAGTCGGCCAAAGGGGAGCGAATCAGTCCTTCTAGTGGAGCGTGCAGTATTAATTATCTATCGCAACACGAACATAGGTACGCACAGGTTCGCTCTTTGCCCCACTTGATACAGGAAATCTACCATGAGGCGCGTACACTCACTGCGATTGCTCCACCTAGGGTAGACGTTGAATGTGAAGATGTGATGGAGCAAACGGAAGTCGTTAGACATATTGGTCGCTAGAAGACTTTTGTTCAGCTGCCACTAGACTAGTCGGCCACAAAGAAAACATGTATGGCGATCACTTTCACGTGCACTCCTCAGATTCAGATCGTTAGCATGCACCTCGCCAATGGGCACATTCAGAAGCTGAGATATCAATCTGACATCAACTGTGGCCAACCGATCCCTTCCACATGGGATCTGGAACTAAAAGGGTTCAAGCGTAGGCTCGTGAATGTTGGCATAGAAAGCTCGGATAGTGCTCACATTGGCGCGATATCTGCCATCAAATAGTGGACCCCAATGGGCCCCTTCTAGGAACTCGAACAACAGATATTCTCCAAAGAGCCGCCCATCCACCTGAGCTTCAAAAAGGACCCTACGACACTCATAAACTCCATGCGATAGCTCCGCCAATAGAGCCCTTTCAGCAGGAACCCGGGGATCAAGATCTCACTTCGTCCGAAACTCCCGATTGGCGCTTGTCTCGCGGCGGCGCCTCTCGGCCTACTTGAACGTGTAGGGCGACTAGGCCCGGCCTCATCCGTGGCCCCCCTTCTCTTTTCCATGAGAGAAAGGACGGTGGAAATCGCGAAAATGGCCGCAATGAACTCAAAGAAGGCCATGGAAAGTGAAGATAAGGGGGAAATAAGGGCTGGAGCTTTTGGTTCTCCATGGATTTGAGCCTCAACAGAGGTTGTAAAGGCCCAAATGACAGGGATTGAAGAAAGAAAATGAAGAGATGGGATGGGTTGAGAGCTTACACGAATTTGAGCTTCAAATGGGGGGTGTAGGAGCTCAAATGAAAGAGAATGGAGAGGGTAAGGGAGTAGGTATTGATGTAAACAATGTAGGTGTGTGGATTGTGACAAGGAATGACGGAATGGGCGATTGGAGGGGAGGTTCGAGAGAGAAAACAACAATTTTGAAGGAAAGGGAGAGCTTGGGGGTGTGTTTTGTGAAGGAGGGGCGACCTTTGAGGGGTTTTAAACGAAACCCCACATATCAGTGGGCCACCCTAGGCCCCAAACACGATCGGCCCGAACGGCCCGCCCGGACGAGCCCGCCGACCGACGAGGCCTCCCCAACTCGGCGAGGGCCTCGCCACTCTCTGGACAAACTGGCAAGGCCTCGTCATTTGGACGAGGACCTCCTACCCCATAGGCCCCAAAAAGGTCTGGGTCCCACCCTGGGTCCCTCTGGATTAGCGTGGGTAGGCCCACGACTCTGTTTTGAGTCGTTCGGGTCGTTTTGGGAAGTTTCTGATATATAATTGTGAGATGGGGTGAGTTGTGATCGAAACCCATCGTTTGACGGTCTAGAAGTGTTTTGGGGTCGACTCATGTGATCATGGATGAGTATGGACCCGATCTCGGCGACCGTTTTCAGTGAACTGCGCCAATTGACGAAATCGGGATACCTATGACTATTTCTACATTTTTCTCACACCCACCTAAGTCGAAATGAGACAGTGTACGTCGTGTGACCATAACCCAGGTCCGGTTTAATCCAAATCATGCTCTGATACCAACTTATAACGCCCTGAAAATCGGGGGTCGAGTAGCAACTCAACACCCGAGTTCCAAAACATCACTTATGCAACATAAATGCTTATGATTGAATGTTGTCTGTGTTAGTGCATTAATCATGAGTGGGATTATACCAAAACAGTAATTCATACTCCAGATCAAGTTATAAAACGTAAGCGGAAGACTGAAAGATGTATATAAATGTATATAAAGTCAGAAACGGTCACAATCGGTCTCCAGAGTATGAACACCTTACTGAGTCACCATATACATGTATTAGTTTCAAAATCAAAATGCCAAAAAAATGGTACAACTATAATGGTAAACCCCGTAGCCCCATCATCTGAATGGCCTAAGTGAAGCCTCCAGAGAACTACATGTAGGAGAACCCATCCTGATCATCATAGTTATCAGGCTCAGCCTCCTGCGTCTCGTCAACACCTGCAACTAAGAAAGGGTCTGGTGGGTGTCCAGAACACCGTCCCGTAACATGGGAGTGAGTAGCTAACTCAGTGGAACAATAAAGCATAGGTTAACATGTTATCAATTCAGTCAAGCAGTAATGATAAAGCAGTACAATCAAACACTCCTAAATACTCTTATTAATGCAAGTATGGAATGCAGTCATGATGCATGCCCTCGCCAATGCTCCCTCATGCGACACCATCTTACGTTCTCGACATGCATTCATCCCTCAATGCTCCACAACGCCAAGCACATGCAGTGCTATGTTATGAGCGTGATTACCGAGTTATTATTAGTCCTTTTCATACAGTAGTATTGGGAAACTAATGTACCTCCCTTATATCATTCCCAAACAATGATCCATTCTAGGGTCGTCAGTCCTAGATAATCTCATATGATGATGCGGTTCTAGGTTGCTGTAAAGGGCTGTCAGGGCTGTTACACGCACTCGTTACTCCGCTCCCCCATCACCTTATCAATACAGACCTAGTTTATACTTTGTTTACTACAGGAAGGCTCGTCTCCTCTCCGCAGATTCAGAGTATGCTCGAGGTCACTACAAAGGGCTGTTAGGGCTGTTATACGCACTCGTTGCACCGCTCCCCCATCACCTTATCAGTGTAGGCCGACAACTCTAATACAGTGTCTCATACCACCATATTCGGCTCACGAGTCTAGGTTGCTCATTGGTCACTACAGGGAGGCTCGTGGCCCCAGCGTAGGCCGACAGCTCGACCACGGTGTCCCATACTAATATGCCCGGCTCATGAGTCTTAGCGGATCGAGGTACCAAGGTTAACGGGGTTACACTGGTAAGTTTGGTACCTTAGGTTCAAGCAGTAGCGTCCAAACATGGTGAACATATATTAGACAGATCAGGTTACTTAATGAGCTCAACTACCACGAGCGCACGACAAGTTGAACGACATGAAGTACATAAGCCTTTTGCGGGCCTAACAACTGTCGCTAACCGAAGTACGACTCGGGTTCGTCAAACACGTCTTACGTGGAGAATGAATCTCAGCCACGAATTCAATCCCGTTACTGACTGCCTAGACTAAATCATAGTCCCAACTTCATTTTATTTCATCAAGAATCATATGAGATAGTTAAAGCAGGAATAAACAAGTAATTCAATTCTTACAATCAAAGAAGCATGTTATGAAATACAACACAAACAAGATTTCACACACATTCACTTCATGAAATAAAACAGACATTACAATGTAACGTACATGTAGAAAATCATACACATAATTGAGGTAACCGAGATTCGTATCTCGATCCTCCTACAAAGTATTTTAAGTGATCACTAGCACATTCAGACATTTTCACAAACACAGAGACTATATACATCACCTTACATGATGTATGAGGATTACACATGTGTTAGGTCAAATCCTTTCACTAGGGAGTTGCCCCGCATACCACGTGCATATACCCACGATGGATAACCATGGTGTGCATGAATCCGAGCTCCATGTTCATTCAAACATTTCTACAAATACTTGGGCTACATACTTAGTCACATATAACGTATATTTGTCGTGACGTGATTTTGGGCAAGTCCTTTCGCTAAGGAGTTGCCGCACATGTATTAGGCATATATTCACGACAAATACACATGTTAAGCACAAATCCAAATTCCAAACATATTCAAACATTCCAACATATGCATAGAATACACTATATTCTACATAGTTCATGTAAACTCGTATAACGAAACAGACGGCGCATTTTGTATGTGTAATAGCACCCTTGTCAGTTATAAATCATTAACCGACATTGAAAGCCTTGAAAACCATAACCTATATGTCTAAAGTCCCCATCTTACGTCGTAGAAGCGTAACGAACTTGACAGAAATGCTAAGTCTTCATCGAGGTTGTATGACGACCTAAATCACGAGTTGAGTCAGCTATTTCGCTACTTGCAACATTGGAAACCTTAGAACAGATTAGGGTTAGGTTTTTTTTTTTTACCTAGGAACGAAGCCGGAATAGCCGGAAAAGCAATTAGATCGTGATGGTTAAGCACGTAAGATAGCAAGGTAGAGTATCAGGAAGAATCTCTCACTCTTCACACACTTTCTCTCTCTTTTCTCTCTTCTCTCTCCTAGGGTTTCTCTCAAATTCGTATGGGCTAAATGAGAGAGGGTTTAAGGTCCTTATATAGGCTTAAAACTCACTAAATCAGACCCAAGATCATGGTATACCTAGGTTATAGCCAAAGTGAGGTTGTTCCGTCTCAATGGAGCACTTCAGGAGCCCCCCCTTGAGTCAAAGGTCGGACTTAAGCTCACTGACCTTGGATCTAGGTCGAGTTAAGTTTTCGTTCCAGTCGGGTTCCCAGATCACACATGGCGGACCAGTTTCAATTCAACGGTCACTAAAACTCGATCAGGGTTACAAGTACACGGACATGTATGGGAAATGTTCCCTGATCCGAGGGTGTATTTGGGTCAGATTCCAACAGTCTGATTGCTTATATTTGACTCGCAAGCGACAAGTCTCAGATTACTTAAATTAGATTTAATTTCTAAAGAAAATTATGTTTTCTCACACTCCTCACTCCAGGCTCAAGCGAATAGCCCTGGGACACTATCTGGTTTTGATTTCCAAGATGGTTGTTAAGCCCAGCAAGACGGTCCTAATTCTATAACTTCGTATTATTCGGACTTTCGATGTGCGGTCCAGATCTGATACGGAGTTTCGTGATGCTCCCGAGAGCAGCCGGGTAATGAGATTGATCCTAAATTTTTGGGTAATGTAGCGTCAACGATTCCACAAGTTTTGGGTCTTGCAGATCGTATTTTAAGTGATTAGTACGGATTTCGTATGTAATCTAGTTTAACACTAGTTAATCCTCGTTTAATTTCTAAAGGATTTGGTCCTGAGTGATTTCTACCTGAGGTGGTACTCGGGCCTTTGTACGGAATTTTCTGAGTCGTTACATATAACTTAAGCCTAAACCTAAACCTATAACCTATTACTTAAACCTAAACCTATTACATAAACCTAAACCTATAACCTAAACCTAAACCTAAACCTAAACCTATAACCTATAACTTAAACTTAAAACCTATAACCTATAATCTAAACTTAAACATATAACCTATAACCAAAACATAAACCTAAACCTAAACCTAAACCTAAACCTATAACCTAAACCTAAACCTAAACATATAACCTATAACACCTAAACCTATAACATAAACCTAAACCTAAACCTATAACCTAAACCTAAACCTAACCTAAACCTATAAGCTATAATTTAAACATATAACCTAAACCTAAACCTATAACCTATAACTTAAGCCTAAACCTATAACCTAAAACTAAACCTATAACTTAAACCTAAACCTATAACCTAAACCTATAACCTATAATTTAAACATATAACCTAAACCTAAACGTATAACCTATAACTTAAACCTAAACCTATAACCTATAACCTAAACTTAAACGTATAACCTATAACCTATAACCTATAACTTAAACCTAAACCTATAACATAAACCTATAACCTAAACCTAAACCTATAACATATAACCTATAACCTATAACCTATAACCTAAACCTAAACCTATAACCTAAACCTAATCCTATAACATAAACCTATAACCTAAACCTAAACCTAAACCCGAACCCGAACCCGAATTCCTAACCCTATAACCTAGACCTATAATCTTAAACTTATTTCCGTAAACTGACTCTAATCTTTTCATTGTAGAGATGGATAAGAGTTCGATGTGAGCTAAGAATAGGTTTGGCCCAGAGTATATACAAGGGGTAAAATAGTTCATGGAATTTGCGCGTAATCAGGCGAATTCAGGCAATAGGATTAGGTGTCCATGTCGAAAATATATGAACATGATACATAAGACTTTAGACAAAGTAGAAGACGATTTGTTCATAGTTGGGATTGAGCAAGGTTACACTTGGTGGATCCATCATGGTGAAGAGTTCCACCAAAGAGTTGAGGCCACTGAAGTACTTACTGACCCAATTGTGGTGGATGACGATGATGAAGACATTGACGAAATGCAAGATATCATAGGAGATGTGTTCAGGGGAACAATTGCGGATATTGATTTTGCAACGACAAGTAATAGCCAAAATATTCCTCCTATGGGTGATGTCGAATTAGAAAAGTTTAGTAGGTTGTTGAGGGATGCGCAACGTCCACTTTATCCGGGGTGTGAGAACTTCTCCAAGTTGAATTTTCTTACAAGGTTACTTCATTTAAAGACAATAAATCGTTGGAGTAACAAATCGTTCAATATGTTGCCTGACTTATTGAAAGAAGCATTACCAGACGGTGAAACATTGCCTAAGTCCCATTACGAGGTAAAATCCTTGATGCGAGACTTGAGCCTTGGTTACATCCTCATTTATGCATATATAAATGATTGTGTATTTATTGGAAAGAGCTTGAAAATGTTGAAGAGTGTCCAGAATGCAAAGAGTTTAGGTGAAAGTATAACGAAGCCAAGCGTAAGAAAATCCCACAGAAGGTGTTAATGTGTTTCCCATTGAAACCCATATTACAAAGATTGTTTACGTCTCGCAAGATGGCTAAAGATATGAGGTAGCATAAGGAGAAACGAGTTCATGATGATAGTACACTGATGCACACTGTGGACTCTAAAGCCTGGCAAAATCTTGACAATCAATATGACTGGTTTGTAGAGGATTCTCGCAATGTTCGACTAGGTCTTGCAAGTGATGGTTTTAATCCATTTGGTAATAGTAGAGTTCCCACAGGATTGCCTTAGACCTATTGAGGAGAATGCCACGTTGTTTATGTTGGAGGTCGGTGTCTTATGCAGATCTATGATCCTCGCCACCACCCCCCGTTGGGCAGACGTGACAGATGATGTGCGGCAACACATCCGTCAGCGCCTTATGGTAAAATTTAGTAAATTAAATTTTATTTTGTAAAAAAGTTCCTTTATGGTTTAGTTATTTTTTTAATAAGTTTATTGCATTAATCCATTATTTACAAAATTGCAGAATAAATTTGTCTTGGATTTGAGTGTTCCGTACATTTCCCATGTCGTCGACGACATGATCAAGGAGCGGTTCAAGGAGTAATGCAGTGATTTACACTAGCGATATAAGCGGTGCAGGAGCCTTAAGGAGGCCGTATTGACCGCACCACCGCATGTGACCATTGACGACTGACGGATATTCTGCGAGAGATTTTCGTCTAAGTCTTTTCAAGTAATATTTACATATTTACGATATCATAAGGTAACAATTAAATTCGCAATTAATAACAATGTATTATGAATAATGTGTTCAGAAGAGGAGCAAAATAAATTCTGCGAACATGGAAAAGTTGGAAGTGAACCACATATCTGGTTCAAAGTCATTTGTACAATTTCATCGCGACATGGTAAGAAGTTACTGGTGATTATTAAGTTGATATATTCTTTTCATGTATTTATATTAGCTCTATTGTCATTTCGATTGCGCAGCGAGATTCTGTCACTGGCCAGGAGCCTGGACCAATAGACCTTTACAGAGAGACTCATTGTCGGCAGGCGACGGGATCTTGGGTACATCATACAGCCAGCGAGAATTGGGTAAAAATTGTTACATTGTAAAATTTAATTTCATTGAATTATAATAATGTTATTTGTTATGAAAATTCATATGTTTTTATTATAGGCGGCGATGGACGCCATACGCGGTTAGCCCATTCCCAATGGTACTCAGCAGAGTGAACTAGAGATCCTGAGCGAGGTGCTTGGCACCCGTTCTGGATATATGCGTGGGTTTGGCCATGGTACCAAGCTCATGACACCCGTTAGAGTTGCCTCCAACTGATCCATCGCTGGCGAGAGCGCCATACGCCAAGCTGATATCGTAGAGAAAGAGATTCGGCATCTACGGGGCGCAGTCGACGAGATCAAAAACCAGCTGGCGAGGCAGAGGGAGGAGTATGAGAGACAGAGGGAGGAGCATGAGAGGAAGAAGGAGGAGCAGGAGAGGCAGAGGGAGGAGCAGTAGAGGAGGATGGAGGAGATACGGGTGGAGCATGAGCGACGGATACAGGAGATATTATAGGTTCTCGTTGCACGCTCACCCATCGATGCCCCACCGCCTCCACCTTCATCTTTGTGATTTTTCATATTTTATTTATGATTTATTTTATATACGAATGTTAAACTTGTATGTATTTGTGCGTGGATGAATGTAATGTGGATAAGATTATTTGTGTATGTATGGATGTGGTTTGTGTTTGGATGGATGCAGTTTATGTTTTTTTTTAAAAAAAATGGGAATGTGAATATAATGAAATATATTGTAATAGGTGTATAATAGGAATTTTTGCCTGTTTTATGAAAAAAGAAAAGAGACTTTTACCTACGAAAATTTTTGTAGGTAAAAGTTTTATCGACATTTTTACCTACGAAATTTTTCGTAGGTAAAAGGTTCATTCACATTTTTTTACCTACTAATCATTTCGTAGGTAAAAGTTTCATCAACAGTTTTTACATACGTCAAATTTCGTAGGTAAAAAGTCTTAACACAGTTTTTACCTCCGAAAACGTTCGTAGGTAAAAGTCTTAACACCGTTTTTACCTATGAAATATTTTGTAGGTAAAAGTATTAACATAGTTATTAGCTACGAAAACGTTCATAGGTAAAAGTCTTAACACGGTTTTCACCTATGAAAAATTTCATAGGTAAAAGTCTTAACAAAGTTTTTAGCTATGAAACGTTCGTAGCTAAAAGTCTTAACACAGTTTTTACCTACGAAAAATTTCGTAGGTAAAAGTCTTAACAAAGTTTTTAACTACGAATAATTTCGTATGTAAAAGTCTTACCATTGCCAACGATGACATTTTTCGTCGGTAAAAGTCTTTACCCACGATCTTTTACCGACGAATTTTTTCGTAGGTAAAACTTTTTGCCTATGAAATCATATCATTTACCTACGAATTGTTTCGTAGGTAAAAGTGAAATTTCTTGTAGTGTGCAATGGCCCCCCAATAAAGTGGTATCAAAGCTAAGTACATTGAACGGAGTGGGATTGGTTCTGAATTATGGAAGGTGGCTCATCAAGGAAGATCAGTCTCAATGGTTCTAACTGGACCATATTGAAGGCTAAGATGGAGGACTTGCTTTATTGCAATGACTTGTATTCTCCAATTCAAGGCATATCAACAAAGTCAAAGGATATGACAGATGATGATTGGAAGAAATTAAACCGGAAGACGGTGGGGTTTATTAGACAATGGTTGGACGATTCTGTATTCCACCATGTGTCTACGGAAACCTCAACCGCTAGCCTATAACTGAAATTGCAAGGGCTGTATGAGAGGAAGACAGACAATAACATTTTTCTGATAAGACGACTTGTGAATCTCAAGTTCAAATATGGTGGTTCTATGGCTGAGTACATGAATGAAGTTAGCAATATATTGAACCAGCTCTCCGCTATGAAGATGGTCCTGGACGATGAATTACAGGCTTTACTATTGCTTTAACTCATTGCCTGATAGTTGAGAGACATTGGTGTGTCTCTAAGTAACTCCACGCTAGACGGAAAGGTGTCCATGGAACAGGTAACTAGTTGTCTCTTCAATGAGGAGACAATGAGGAAGTCTCAGGGGTTTACTCAGCAAGAGGCCCTTGTGACACAAGAACGGGGGAGAGGAAAGAACAGAAAGGGCGGGAAGGCCCGCGATAAATTAAGAGGCAAGTCGAGTACTAGAAATGATGTTGAATGCTGGAATTGTGGTAAGAAGGGCCACTACAAGCATGAATGTCGTAAGAAGAACGACAAAAAAGGAAAAGGAAAGGAGAAGGAAAATGAATCAGATTCCATTGCGGTCGCTTCAGATGGCGACGTTGTAATTATTGTTTTAGCAGATCATGATGTTTGTCTCACGGCTACGAGTCAGGATACCGGCTAGATGATAGACTCGGGAACCTCATTTCATGCCACTTCACGCAGGACTTCTTCACAAGCTACAAGTTAGGTGATTATGAGACTGTGAAGATGAAAAATTCTAGCTTATCGAAGATCGTAGGGGTCGATGATATTTGTGTGAAGACCGATGTCGGCGACACATTGGTTCTCAAGGATGTGAGGCATATCCCAGACCTTTGCCTCAACTTGATGTCGACAGGAAGGCTGGATAATGATGGCTATGAAAGCCGTTTTGCTGGTGGGCGTTGGAAGCTCATCAAGGGTTCGTTGATCGCAGCCAGAGGAAAGAAGTGTTGCACCCTTTACAAGGCAAGTATCAGTGTATGCAAGGGTGGGTTGAACGCAGCGGAAGATTCATCTATTAACATGTGGTACAGGCATCTAGGCCACATGAGTGAAAAAAGGGCTTCAAGTACTATCGAGGAAGCGGCTCCTTTCAGATGTGACAGGTATTCCTCTCAAAACCTGTATTGATTGTTTATTAGGGAAATAACATAGAGTTTCATTTATTAAATCTGTTTCTCATGTTAATAAAGTACATGCATTATATTTGATTTATTCTGATGTTTGTGCTCCAATGAGGACAAAAACCTTAGGTGGGGCATTGTATTTTGTCACTTTTGTAGATGATGCATCTACGAGGGTTTGGGTTTATACTTTGAAATCCAAGGATGAGGTCTTTGGTGTGTTTAAATTGTTTCATGCTATGGTCGAGAGATAGACAAGTAGATCATTGAAGTGCATCCGCACTGACAATGGTGGTGAATACATCGGTGACTTTCATGAGTATTGTAAGTCCCTGGGTATATGGCATGAATAGACGGTTCCTAAGACCCCCTAGCATAATGGTGTGGCTGAGCGAATGAATCGCACCATTATAGAGAGAATCAGATGTATGTTCTCTCATGCGAAGTTGCCTAAGACGTTCTGCAGAGAAGCAATGCACACGACAGTGTATTTGATAAATAGGTCTCCATCAGCCCCATTGAATAGAGAAGTACCGAGAAGGTGTGGACTGGACAAGATCCATCGTACAGTCATCTCAGGGTGTTTGGATGCAGGGCATCCGTTCACGTACCAAAGGACGAGAGGTCCAAGCTAGATATGAAGATTAGGCAGTGTGTGTTCTTGGGGTACAGTGATGAAAAGTTTGGTTACAGATTATGGGATCCAACCGAGAAGAAGCTCGTCAAGAGTAGATATATGGTTTTCTTTGAAGATCAGTGTATAGAAGACTTTGGTAAGCCAGAGAAGAACCCGCCTAGTTCAGGTGAGCTAGAGGATATGGGTCCAGTTATTCATCCCGTGGTGCCTGATAACAGGGGAGTACAGCGAGGTGCATAAGATGAGGGAGTTCTTCTAGAAGATGGACTGGGGGAGCAGTCGTCACTTGATCTACCTGTTGAGCCACATGTGAGGAGGTCATCTAAGGACAGACAGCCATTCAAGAGGTACTCCCCGCATGAGTACATTATGCTCACTGATGGAGGAGAGCCAAGAGATTATTCTGAGGCCTTAGCCGATGAGCATAAGGGGAAGTGGTTGAAAGCTATACAAGAAGAGATGAAATCCTTGCATAAGAACCACACCTATGATATGGTGAAATTGCCTAAGGGCAAGAAAGCTCTGAGCAATAAGTGGGTGTTCAGAAAGAATATTGAGCTGAAGAATTCACAAACGAGGTTCAAGGCCAGACTTGTAGTAAAAGGGTTCGGTCAGAGGAAAGGTATATACTTCGAGGAGATATTCTCACTAGTGGTGAAGATGACATCCATACGGGTGTTATTTGGGTTGGCGGCTAGCATGGATCTGGAGATAGAGCAGTTAGATGTTAAAACTATCTTTCTCCATGGTGACCTGAAAGAAGAGATCTACATGCACCAACCAGAGGGGTTCGACGTCAAGGGCAAAGAGTATATGGTGTGTAGGCTAAGGAAGAGTTTGTATAGGGTGAAACAAGCTCTACAACAATGGTACAAGAAGTTCGACTCGTTTATGTTAAAGCATGGGTATGACAGAACAGAGTCGGACCACTGTGTGTTCATGCGCAAGCTCTCAGATGGTGATTTCTTAGTTCTACTGTTATACATTGATGACATGCTCATAATGGAAAAAGACATCAAGAAGATTGACAGGCTGAAATAGGAGTTGGGTAGTCATTTACGATGAAAGACTTGGGCCTAGCTAAACAGATCTTGGGAATGGAGATAACTCGTAACAGAAGTAGCAGGAAGCTTTGGTTGTCACAAGAGCGGTATATTGAGAAAGTCGTAGAGCGGTTCAATATGAATGCATCGAAGTCGGTCAGTACTCCACTAGATGGTCACTTCAGATTGAGCGACAGATAATGTCCCAAGATGAAGGCAGAGGTGGATAAGATGTAGAAGATACCCTACGTGTCGAAAGTAAGAAGTTTGATGTATGTTATGGTGTGTATACGCCCAAACATAGCATATGCGATTGGTGTTGTCAGCCGGTATCTTTTGAATCCTAGCAAAAGACATTGGGCAACGGTGAAGTGGATACTGCAGTATCTAAGAGGTTCATCCAGGTTGAGCCTATGCTATGGTGACGGAAAACCTATCTTAGAGGGCTATACAGATGCAGATATGGCAGGTGACATAGACTCCAGGAAGTCTACATCGGAGTTCATGTTCACGTTTGCAGGGAGAGCGTTCTCTTGGCAAAACAAGCTATAGAAGGTCATAGCATTGTTAACGACAGATGCCGAGTACATTGTAGTCACAGAGGCATGTAAAGAGATGCTTTGAATGAAGAGGTTCCTACAGGAACCTAGCCGGAAGCAGGAGCAGCACGTGGTCTATTGGGATAGTCAAAGTGTTATACACTTGAGTAAGAATCCAAGTCAGCACTCCAGGTCGAAGCACATAGAGATTCAGTATCACTGGATCAGAGATACTTTGGAATAGAAGGTGTTACAGCTTGAGAATGTCCATACGGACGATAATGGGTCAGACATGATGACCAAGGCATTGCTCAAGGGAAAGTTTGAGGTTTGTAGAACCTGGCTGGCTTAAAGAAGACGGATCTTTTCTGAGTAGAAAAGGGAGAAATTTGACGGGGTTTTCTCCCCAGGCTCGGCCGGTTGAGAGCCTCACTCGACCGGAAGAGGGTGCTGGTCGACTAGTCGAGGACTGGCTCGACTCAAACTCCAGCGAGCTTGGTTGGATTTTTTCCGTGGTGCTCGACCAGTTGAGGGAGGTGCATGACTGGTCGAGTGGACTGCTCGACCGATCGAGGCTCTGCTCGACTAGTCAAGGTTACACAGATTCATTCCAGATTTTGTGCGGACAGCGTAAATTCGATGCAGTTTTCAAAGAAGTGTGGAAGCAAGTTGTCTAAACAATAAATAGAGGTCCCTAGGGCTTTTCTAGGGCATTGAGAACGGTATTCTAAGGGTTTTTCACAACCAATGTGAGAGAGAGAGAGAGAGAGAGAGAGAGAGAGAGAGAGAGAGAGAGGAAGCTTATGGAAGGAATTCGCAGTCGACGTCTAAGCGCTTCTACGTCCTCATGATTGGTGAGATCTTTCCGTTTTTCTTTTATTCTCTTATTGTTCATTTGCTCCTGCGTGAGTGAAGAAGGTTTGATCCAAGTAGTGTGTGCTTGTGATCGGTTGTAACGTTCTACTTCATAGTGGATTGTTGATCTGGACTAGGTCCCGTGGTTTTTACCTCCTTGAGGGTTTTTCACATAAAAATCTCGTGTTGTGTGGTTTGTACTTTGATTTATTTCATTGCTTTATATTATCCTATAATTCTAGTGTTTTGGGAGGCTAGATCCTAAGGTTTGTCCAACAACCCCCAACAGATTTTGAGGCAACTCACCAAAAAACTCGGTTGCAGTCTTGACTTAGCTTCAACTCAACATGACTCGTGTCAAGTCACAAACTTGAGAAGCATTTTTTTACCAAATGCAAAATTCATTGAGTAACATTTCACACCAACAAGCTAACTAATTGAGAAAAAGAAATTGCATCTTCTGCCATTATTTGTTCATTTTATGTATACAACTATTTAAAAAAGTATAAATAATATTATTTAAATTATTAAATATCAATCCAGTTTAAAAAAAAGACTCTCTGTCTTTTAGTCAACCCAACACGTCTAGATATGGAGCGGACTAGAGCTTTCTAGTTTTTGAACAATGCATTGGAAATGTGATATAGAGAACAATTCTATCATTTTGATCTCCTTGTAATGTTAGAAACCACATGCCTTGAATATGACTTTTGATCTCCTTTCAAGTATAGAGATTGGCCCCATTTTTTCCAAAATTTCCACCAAAGTGGGCCAAACAAAAGCGACGGTCCTGTGGCTAATTATCATATGGAAATGACAAGTTGAAAAGAGAGGTGTAAAAGCGAAATTTGTATTTTCCGACGGATACAAAGTTCCGTTTCTTATTTCTTCTCAACTCCCACGTTATCGTTGTACAAAGACAGCAAAATATTCTTCTTTTCACTCTACACCATTAGTTGAAAGAGTTGAAATGATCTGACATGTATTCTTCCGACCTTTTTCTGGTGCAAACACCTCTAGGGGGGCCGGGTGAGCCCACGCAATAATGACCATTGGATAGAAGTCATGGACATACAAAATGGATTGTATGCGTAGAAAAACACATTACTCTGATCATTTGCTGGCCGTTAATCAGATGGCTTTCATCATCGAATCCTGGTGACTTCTGTGCTACAAGCAATCTGCAGAAGACTTTAAAAAAATAATAATAATAATAATAATAATCCAAATGTCCATGATGATCATAGGTAAGGTTTGTAATTGGTGTTTCACATCATGTATCATTCACCACTGATACCTCTGCATATCACTGTTTTGGGCCGACACGGGCCAATACACATGTATCATTCATGGGAAGCGATACATGCATCATTGGTTGCAACAACACTAACCAACGCCACAGCATTCAACGAATGAAGCAGGAGAGTGGAATTAGTTACTTGTTTCATATTTCCCTTGTTATGTGACGCAATTACTTACAGAAAATAGGTTCTACTTACATTATATAAGAATGGCTATCAATCAATCATACATCATCTCTATATATCATACATCATCCCTAGTTAACATATCAGGCTACAGTGTATGCATTACAAAATTCAACGGTTAAAATTGTTGAATACATCATAGTTGAGCTAAAATTGTTGATGAAAAAATAAGGCTATGTTTGAAAAAATAATAATGATAAGGTCAAATTGGACCATCAAACCTGACCAGAATTGTAGACAACAGTACTTGTTCTAGGCAGCTATGTTGGATCCACCATGTTGTATATTCTAATCCACCCTATTCATCAGGTGGAAAACCTTATTTGAACTATACATTCAAAAGATTAGCCTGATAAAAGACTCAGATGGGACATACCAATGGGAAAATTGTAAAATTGCCTTTAAAACCTGTTAGTTCAAGTGGTGTGGCCTGCATGAATGACAGATCAGACTTATTTTTTTAATCTTCACTTCATCCTGTTGAGTTACATCTTATTAATGGGTTTGATAAAAGATACAACTTGTTGATGCAAAATCTGGTTCACCCTCGCCGAGCTCCGAGCACTCGCACCGACCCCTGTACTCCTGCATAGGAGAAGGACAAAGGAGACCCTGGCTAGAGCAGGGGACCCTCCGATGCCAAAGTCAGGATAGGAATCTGGGTCTAAGTAGTGTGGGTAGGTTTCGGGTGAGAGATTCTAAGTAACTGTTCTTGTGGGTTTGATTCCATTTCGACTGGAGTGAACGTGTCCATCATTCTCGGCACGCTCTTGGCCTCTAATCACGAACGACGTGCATGCTAATATTGGCAATTATTCCGATATCGTGCGCCGACAGTTATTCCTCGTGTGTTACTGGAGATGATTCCCTAGTATGAT
Organism: Magnolia officinalis; assembly: GCA_021015155.1. NCBI lineage: Eukaryota > Viridiplantae > Streptophyta > Magnoliopsida > Magnoliales > Magnoliaceae > Magnolia > Magnolia officinalis. The sequence continues at coordinate 44,206 of JAJHSJ010001316.1, forward strand.
CCTAGGTCACGTCTCTATCCAAGCCGACCTCTTGGCTTTAGCAACCATGCTCCTGCTGCCCAAACTGATAGGTGGGTTTAACGTTGACACTAAGAGTTGGGGCTGAGTCTGAGCTCAGTTTGGGCATGCCGAGCTGAGTGTCGGTTCGATGAGCCTTACTACTCGGTGAGTTCGTTCACCTAATCGTTCTACAACTTCTTCGAGTGTTGGCTTTAGATTTTTCCATAACACAACTTATGGTTGGCATCCCATTCCCATTGCTCCTGTGATATGGCCACTTGGGTCGTGAATTTGGCTATATATATATATATATATATATATATATATATATATTATTGCGGATTCGAGTCTCATCAAACGGGTCTAAAGGGGAACTGAGCTCATTTTCTTCTATTTCAAGTAACGGTCACAATAGCCATTTGGGAAGACTGTCAGTCTGTCCACTGCAAATTTGTATTCCCAACCTCATATCGTTGATAACTGATTTTGAAGTTTAGGGCCTACTTTTAAACAAATGATAGTAGTTGGCCTTTTTACATTATTTTCTTTCGTTGGTTGCCTCTGAAACGACACATGAAAATGACAAATGATCTAACAAGCTGTGGAGCCCTTGAATTTGGCCTCTTTTGTCTTTTTTGATCATCCATTTGTTGTACACCAAGTGTAGCTTTTGGTTTGTTCTCCACGCGTTTGGGCCCAGGCCGATGAACTTAACGGATTGGATTAAGGGATCAATGATGCTTCTTCGCGAAAATAATGCCAGCCGTTTATCCATTGTAGCTACCATGGATAAGCCGTATGTGATTCTATCCATTGATTGGAGAAAACATGTTCATTAACTTCAACAGTACCGAGTCTTCAAATCAGTGGCTAGGACCAGCTAAGTGCTGTTATTTTTTGGGTACTTCCAATAAACTGAGGTCTCAATAGATGAAAGGTCCAGATCTTGTACACGTGTAGGTTCGGATATTGAAAACATGATCAATTAGGAATTATTAGCTGCTGATGCATCAGAGGTGAATATTGGTCCAGGTGATCCCTATGATTAAATATGACGCGGATTAGGAAATTCTAACCCTTGATCATTTACTGACATATAAATGTTAGATCAGATGGATTAATCCAGTAAGGGAAGTTTCTAGTGTACACAATCGATCCACAGTGGGGACCATCATATTGACGGTCTAGATCATCGAACCACGAACCCCTCTTCCACATAGTGACACAGGTGCACTTCATCCTCATCGATGCAGGAGAAAACTAATTTCTGCAATCCCATGGCTCTGGCTGCACAATTCAGAAGAAATCCGCCCACGAAAGTTATATGTCAGCAGACCTACATATGAAGTCCAGGACAGGCTTTTAAAGGAGCTGGGCTTACACTTTCATAAAGCCCCAGCATAGGCCCAAATGACTTCTTTAACAACAACAACAACAACAGTAGTAGTAGTAGGTAAGAGATAACCTGGTCTCGATCCTAAGGCCTCAATGTTGAATTGCACCCTATCTGCATCGACTTATTTAAGATTGATGGGCTGAATATGTGAACACTGGGGGTAATTTTGTGTGAGCTCGAGTCACTCTTTGTGGTCCTGCCGGACCTAGCTAAGATGGTCAGTGGCTAGTGAATTGGGTGGAGCTTGACACAGCATTTGGTTCATGGCTAAGCTTGGATAAGCATTGGAACGGCCCATTTAAGAAGGGCAAAGAAATTGAACAACGAGGTTAGGAGATAGCCTGGGATGTGCGGTGCACACGGTTCGGATCCGGTTTCAAAACAGATGAGAACTAAAGGTGGGCCCCTTCACATTAACGGTCCATATTGACAGCTGGCAGGACCAATTCAACTACATCCTTAGCCATTCGGTTCCAGTTTCAAAACCGAAACCGAACCGTGTGCAGCCCTGGATGTGCCTATGACCAACCAAAAGAAATTGGCCCGTGAGAAGCCCAAGATAGTAATACAAGTCCGAAGACAGTCTAAACCCAGCCATCCACTTTTGTGCTAGACCTGGGATGCTCAATTAAGTGCATAGTTCAAAAACTTGAAAATTGGACTCGATGTCCAGTCGAGTCGGGCCAGCTCAAAGATCAGGTTGATTCTTTAATCGACTCAACTTTGTATTTTTATAATTAAATGGAATATATTATTGTGGCAATAAATATTAGAATAGTTATATAAGAAGGTACTAAAAAAATCTATACTAATTAAAAGCTTTGTTGTTCCCTGCTGGTCGTATACAGTGACTTATGTAAAAGCGGTCATTAATTCAAATCACTGTTGACTTTTCAGCTTTTCATGTTTATCGTGGTATGCCTTAAAAAATTAATATTTATATTTTAGGCCTCATTTTCATCCTAGTATGATTATTCATTTGCATTATTAGTATAGTGGAACTTAATCTTAAGATATATTTATAGGTTATAAGGAGGATGATTCCCTATCATCATCTTTGAAAACTTGAGATTGAACAAAATGGATTAAGGGGCAAAGAAGAGTTCGGGCTATGGATGTTTGTTTCCTGTTTGATCATGTTGGCCTAGTAAGTTGTAGGATAAAACTGTGGTTATTTTATTTTTGAAGTAGTCATCATGTGGGATGGAAGGTCTCCACCATTGGGCTTGATGTCGAGTTGATGTTCTGTTGCCCTACTCCATATGGGAGGGTAAGTATGCCACAGTAATAGGCTTATACTATTAGACATGTTGGACACTTACATTAATGATATCAATTCAAGTATATAGACTGAGAGTCTCATCGTGCGGCGTAGAGGAGATTGACTTATAAATGTACTAGGTATTAACACCCATATTTGGCACACTTACATAGATCAATGAGATGTCACCACATGTGGTAATTACGCGCTAAATAATGAAAAAATCCTATTCACATACACTTGGGGATATCTTTTGCTTCACTTCATTCTAAGATAAGCCACCTGTCAAAAGCAAAGTGATGCAGAACTGGGCATATATCTATAGATAAGATGTAGCAAAAAATGATATATAGCCCTAATATGTGTGGCCCGTGTGACTAGGGCAACATGCTCGACATGACTATAAAAGAACTGTTGAGATAGGGATCTTATCATGAATCTAAGTATATTTGGCAAGGCCCATCTCTTACAATACTTCTAAAATTGGAGATCCTCGCAGTGATAATTAGTGTTCTCACGCGATTACGAAGATTTAAGAAGTGGATCATCATTAGATCCGATGTGAACCAATGGATTCGTGATCGATCTAGATCGGGCATGACAAATCCTATAAGATTTATGTATCTCTACAGTTACACTAACAAGATATCTAAAAACAATTTCTGATATACGGAGATCTCTTTGCCAAGCTAGGATGATCAGAGAACAACTGAGCTTCGTGGCTGGCAAGGATCATGTAGTAGCAAGGAAATCCAACGGGGATTTTATTGCCTCCCAAAGCTATAAAAGGACTATAAAAGGACCACTCAATGAAGAACTTCATGCCCACTCCAAATAGAATCTATCTACACAGAGCAATACTACGACTTTTATCTTAGTTTTTAGTTCTTCCACTTCTGTCTAACCATGTTGTATAACTTGGATGTTTAGGTTAGCATTATATCCCCACTATGCAATGCTAGCTATATTGCTGCAATATACTTAGGAGTAATATAAAAATCCACGACCTTCCTTCGCTAGATACCGATCAATCGAATCCTAGCTTACTTGAAAAAATCAAACCACCGATCAACCAAGTCCTTGCTTGGAAGATCAAACCTCTGGTCACATCCTGTGCCAATCTACTTAGATTATTTGTTTATTAGATGATCATACATATTTATCTTTCGTTTATTTCTTTACTTTATTTTTGTTTATCTGTTGATTGTATTGAGCATCAAATGTATATATTAATAAAATCTGCAATTTTCCCAATTAGTTTTAAATCAGTCAATTTTCATTTCAATATTGAAAAATACAAAGTTTGCAACCATTGGTGAAAGAAAAGTCCTGAACGTAAGACAAAAAAATAATAATAATAAAAATTAAAAAATTAAAAAAAAAAATCCATTTAGAAGGACTAACCCTTGCCCTTTTAAAATTGCCCAATCACTGTAACCATTGGTGGTTGAAAGCGTGGCTGATCCCACGAGTTCGGTATTAATCGGTTTATCTCAGTATGGAGGCACCAGTGGTCAACCAAACTTGAGTCTAGTATGACTCTGGTACACTTGTGTCATCCTAATAGCACACATTAACCGAATGCAAGTCTTCATTAACACATGCGGCCTCATGTTTGTTTGAATTGTGCAAACACTAGAATTAATAAATCTAATCATGAGATTTAAGGAGGTGTGAGGAGTTCAAGATACTGGTAATGTGATTCGGCCAACTTTATTAGACATTAGTGGCTGATATGTAGGTGGTGTTGGGTACATAATCAAAGTCCTGATAAGGCTCACATGAATCAACATGGGATCCACTTATTTTCCAAGGCATAATATTCAACTAATCTCGTGCTTTTGAACGTCGATCAAATGTTTTCTTAATTGCTACTGTATCTAATGTATTCTAATGATAGAAGGAGATTTTTTAAAAAATTGAAATTTAGTTTTCAACCATTGATATGCTTTTAGTCGATTTTGATGGATATTCAATGGTTAAGATTTATCGATCCATCCCATGAAGTTGCATGTGATATTGGGCTAAGGGATGGTGGTCATGAGAGTGGAGGGATTAAGTCAATATGGATACATGGATATGTGGTATAGCACTACAAGAAATCCACTTTTACCGACGAAAAATTCATCCCTAAATGACCATTTTTCGTCGCCAGTTTACGACGGACCAATATCTCGTCGTAAATTCGATTTTAACGACGGATTTTAATCCGTCATAAAATTCCACAACGTTTGGACAACGGATTTTCAAGAAAGATGGGATTGGCGACGGACATTTTCCATTAGCGACGGATTAAATAATCCGTCGTTAAACCAATCGATTTTTCCGACTGACAATCTGTCACAACATCCGTCGTAAATTTTCAATTTTAGCATAGTTTATCAATTCCGGCCATTAATTTTATTAAATTATTTTAGTTCATGATCCCAAATTTAAGGTAGATGGAAGGCCCAAGTGGACCACACCATAGGAAGCAAATGTGATTTAATCTCCATGTTTCCTATCGTACGGTTCACTTGAGCCTTCGATTTAGTTGATTTTTGATTTCATGCTCTAAAGTAATATTTCCAAATAGATGGACGGCTTATATAGAACATATATATTTTTTTAGGCTTCATAGAGCCCCTTACAACACTACTAATTATTTATGGTGTGTCAACTTTTTAGCTACAGATTAAAACCGTAGCAACTGTAGCTACGGTTTATATCCGTAACAAAAAACTAATGTGGTATGTATCTTTTATAAGTGAGTGTATGTCATCCATCTAACTCTCTACTGGATTATCAAAATAAGTTTTTCTTTATTCGGGCTACAATTCTTTAACTTCATTGCCTTTGGCTGGCTACTAAGGGGCCATTTAGATGTGATTAAATGAAGCTAAATGAGAGGAATTGGGAGTAAATGGAGGTAAATGGCCTTTAAGGTGTGTTTGGATGAGAGTAAATGCATGAAATGAAATGAATTAGAAGTAAATAGGCCTGTAAATAAAATCATTTTTCAAACGAGAGATTTGTAAGTCAATAGGGTGAAATTACTTCTTGGGCTCCCTTGGAGCGTTGCACGAGTAAACAAAGGTTTTTCTACGCACATGTCCATCGTACACGTGGTATGCTGATGGTACTCCAAACACATCCAATATCGATGACATCACTAAAACCACGAAAACAAAATGATCGAAGCTTGTTCGTGATCCTTACATTTGTGGCTTGCTGGGCTAAAAATTTCCTCATCTTTGGCTAAAGTATATATTTCAATCAGTTTATTACAACCATTTTTCCCACATATCACAGACATATACTAATTTAGGATATTGAAGCTAATTTAAGATATCTCATATGTTTTTGTGAATATATTGAAAAATTCAAATGCATTCCAATTCTTCCCATTTTCTCATATCTAAACAGAATGTTTAGATTTCAAATGCATTTTATTTACTGGCATCTAAACACAATTGAGTAAGTCATTACTCCCAATCATTTACTTGCAATTCTATTTTCCATTTACCACCATTTAGAAGCTCTCAAACAAATCCTAAGAGTCTCGATATTGAAGTTCCTAACTTTATTCATTGCAAGGATAGAAAGTTTGTAAATACTTATTGTGGTGTGTTATGGATTCTATGCCCTTGTGCGCATGCAAGGGAGCCTCAATTCATTACCTCAAAACTCAAAATAAGCCAGACTTGACTCATCTGAATCATATAAAATTGAAGTAGATTTCATCGCGAATTAGGAAAATAAATAAATAAATAAACTCATCTCAGAACTCAGTTAAGTCTTGGGAAATATTTTTTTTTATTACACACACTCATGCACTAACACCCACTATAAGAAATGTAGGCATTACCGGCGCATTATCACCAGTGGCCACAACAACACTGCCAATGTATATGTGAATCAACAACGCTTTTTTGCAGTCGCCAGCGTATAAATCATCCAACGCCGGTGATTTTAAACTTAAATAAAAGCACACCATTTTTTTACCCCCAATTCCCAAATTGTGATATACCCTCCTCGCTCCTCTTCGCTCCCAAAATCGACCATCCATCCTCTTCTCTTCTCTCCCAAAATCGACCGAAACTCTCTCTCTCTCTCTCTCTCTCTCTCTCTCTCTCTCTCTCTCTCTCTCTCCTCACTCTCATCTCATCTCTACTCTCTCTCTCTACCCTCCATCTCATCTCTCTCTTCTCATCTCTCTCTTCCATCATATCTCTCTCTGATCTTACTCTCATCTCTGATCTCTCTTGCATTCTGAAAGATGCTATTGAAACACTGATCTCTCAACCGCCTTCCCTCCTCGTCGGAACACGCCAAAGTCGGTATTAACTCTCTCTCTCTCTCTCTCTCTCATCTCTCTCTCATCTCTCCTCTCTCTCTCTCTCTCTCTCTCTCTCTCTCTCTCTCTCTCTCTCTCTCTCTCTCTCTCTCTCTCTCTCTCTCTCTCTCTCTCTCTCTCTCTCGTGTTGTCACATGGATTTGGTTAAACCCATATGCTCTTTACCACATTGTGGCTGCAGATCTTTGTATTTGGGTTTCGTGATGTTGGTTGTGGAGTTTTTGGTAGCAATGTTTATAAGTGCGTTTTGATTTATACTACTACTTTTCTAGGGTTATAATTGCTGGATTTGACCTAGAAATTAATTGGGCTGAACTGACTTTCATCTGTCTAAATCCCTGACAAATGACCCAAATCCTAACCGCTTAAGTAGCCCTGGTAGGACCCAAATAAAACCCGTGTTTGATTCCTCCTTACAGGCTGGCTGGGCAGGGTCCTCATGCTTCGCTGATGAGCTGGACTTCAAATATTCTTTAGCGCAACCCTGCCTATTTTTAGGCCTAATTGTAAGTGTGGTTGGCCAAGGTGGTGGTGGAAAACCATTCATGCTATCCATCCACACTACACATACTGCATAATGTACAATCCAGAATAAAATGCTAATGGACAACAAATGGAGGATTAACAGTCCATGTTAAAAGTCATGTTTTCACTGGCCATCTTTTAATTTGGGCAAATATTCTGCACCAAGGGCCATGTCTCACTAGTTATCCAAGTCATTGTCTGATTAGCTCATGACCTGGAAACATTCCCCAGCAAGTACATTGGATTTTTATCAACCCTTCCCATGCCATGTACTGTCACCATCCATCTTCAAGGGCCCCATGTGCAGGTGTGTGCCCCATTCATCTTCAAACAACGCCACATGCCACCGTAAATCTTCAAGAATACCACTATCATCCACACCCACCTCACATGTGCATGTGTCCATGTGCCAAATGGGTACTTATCTTTCTATTCCAATTCTAAAGTGATTGACAAACGCCGGCCGTCACAAAAGCAAAGCAAAATAGCCTATTGATACAAACTATCTAGACATGCCCTAATTTTCTAAATGCATTTTCTAGAAATCATTGCTTGTACCTTGTTTATTTGCTCATTTATTTGGTGGATGCATTTTGTTAATGTAATCAATGAATTTGTTTGTTTTTAATATGGTGAGATTAGTTCAGACAAGGCATGTCTAGTTTTATTCTAGATATCAATTTATGCATATGGTTTGCTCTAGCTTATACAGAACACAAGAACATGCCACCGATGCCATTATTTCTTCTGTTGATATCAAATGCATATGGTTTGCTCAAGTTTATACAACACATAAGAACATGCCACATAGCTTTGTATGTTGGAGAAGCCAATCGACAAATTTACTCATGGAAATAGTCTTTGAAGAGTTGTGAGCTTTGGCCAATCCCTGCCATCTAATTTTCGGCTTACAAATGAATGGTGGGATGAAAAAATGAAGAAAAAGAAAGAAAAGAAACTTACGGCAATATATATGCAATGGGAGCATAGCTGGGAATGTCCTATGAAGGTTAAATTTAAGGCCTTGTTTAGTTAAAGAAAAAAATTATTGTAAAGAGGGGTTTTTTCTCTTTTATTTACTGTGTGAATATATAATAATAACATGTGTACATGAGTGGTGCAAAAATCGCATGAGTTGATTTATCAAGGCATGTACTAGCAATGGCAAGAGACATCATTATTATAATTATTTTTTTTTATAAGTTGTGCAGCTTTTTTTTTTCTATTTCTTTTTATTTTTTTATTTTTTTTTTTTAATTTGTTTTAGGTTGTTACACTTCATCTTCCATGAATCAATCCCTATCGTAGATTGGATTGGCCAATTAGATGTCGAATCTCTACCCTCTCTTCTTCATTTCCTAACCTCTATTCCTTGCAAATGGATGCTTGTTGGGTCATAAATGAGACATGGCCATGAAATTTTAATCCCCAGTTCATGTAAGTGGGCCATTGAAAGTCATGGGATATGCATCATATAAGTTTTGGATTGGAGTTTATCCATGTTACTTATAGTGAGTGGACCCTTCTTTTCATTGACTTGTATAAGAAGAAACGCGTTCTTACTGGGGCATTGAAAGTCATATGATATGTTATCCAAATCACAGAAAATGGTTGAAATGTAATTAATTTATTTTATTATTTTATCTTGCAGGTTGCAGGCAAAGACAGATGATGACTGTATGGAGGGACTTCTTTTATATGTATTCAGAATATTTTCACATATTATTAAATATTATATGTTTTTTTATCGTGAAGTAATACAATTTGTTTAGTACTCATTTTAATTGTGTTGTGCAATATTTTTTAGGTTCTAAATATTTAAAAACAATATAGGTTCCAATTAAATATAAACGATCAAATGGATTAAGGAAAAAAAACAAACTCGCAATCAGAACCTTTACAGGTAGTCAACAGTTTTTACCGTGCATATTTAAAAGTTTTCTAAGTGTTTTCTATGGCATATATCAACATTTCATGACATTTAAATTATGCTTGGCTTGTCGGGAGCCTTTCACTAATACCTTAATAGATTTGTACCGATGTATACCGACACTTTGGTATGTTTACACGAGCTATGCCGACATATACCGGCGCTTTGATATGTTAAACGAGTTGTTCCTATGTATACCAGCGCTTCAATATGTCTAAACGACTCTTCGGCAAGCCTTTTTTGGCATTTCTACATATCTTTTCCAGCGTTTTGCCAACTTATTGCGGCGCTTAAAATACTTACGATTCAGCAGGCCTTTAGCGGCATTTCTGCATATCTTTCTTGGCATTGTGGCAACCTTTTATGTGCTTTTTCCATCTTTTACTAGAGCTTTTACAACCTTAACTGGCGTTTCTTACAGATTTTAGCGGCGCTTTTCACAGTTTTTAGCTGAACTTTTACTATTTTTATCGGTGGTCACCAGAAGTGCCGTAAGGGATAATAAGCGCCGATAAAAGTCTCCATTATATATAATGGCGGTCATCAAAAGCACACTAGTAAAAAGGTACGACTGCCTGTAAAAGATACAGTGATGCCCCCCTTTAGCGGTGCATGTACGATCGCGACCGCCGGTAATTCCTTTACCGGTGTTTTTTGGGCTTTTAGGGACGTTTTTTACCGCCAGTAAAGCCCAATTTTGTTGTAGTGACCATAGTGGGATTTCACACACACAATGGTACTTGAACCTATGACCTCCTGTTGAAACGCTCCTGAGTTTACCACTGAGCCATGGGTAAAGACAATCAAGTCTCGAGAATTTGTCGTGTCCAACAATTTGGAATGAAAAACTTGCGAAATTTGACTCTGACTCATCAACACTCAATGATCACATGTATTTTTGTAATCTAAATATTGATTATTATAAGAAAAAAATCGGCAGTTCACGTTGCCTCATCATGTCTCCTTGGATATTTAAAATCATGCCAATTCAAATATCAGGTGGGCCACCAAGAAAATATCCCCAAAACCACAAAATTAGGTGATATATATAGCTCACTTATGCTTTGAATGTCCTAATTTTTGTATTGATTTCCATTCCTGCCGACCTGTTCCATCTCTCGAACGATTCGATGGTTTTCATGATGGTCACCTACATCCCATCTTACCATCGTGTCAACCACTTGTATTATATCGGGCTGATTACTACGACCGGGGGTGAATTAGAAAGGGTGCTCCTGATGGATGCTTAGAGGGAGTATACGCACCACTAAGGTGGGCCACGTGTTGAGTTTTGTTAGAATAAGCTTATTCTACAAGGGAAGGGATTAGGTGTGGCCTTGACCGTCCACATATTTTTTTATTTTTATCTTTGGGTTAGCTTGTTAATACACACCCATGTCCGTACACACACTCCATGTTAGCCACCCCCGCTAGGGATCGATACCCTAATCGTCCACCTTGATATATGTGTAATACATCCACGCAGTCCACCCTTTTTTTCCGTATCATTTTTAGTGCATGAGACTAAAAATAAAGTAAATCCAAATTTAAGGTGGATCATACTACGCGAAATAGTTGTGATTGGCTGCTAAAAACTTCTTGTGGACCACAAAGATTTGATCAAGTTGATATTTCTCTCCTTTTTTTTTTTCATCCAAATCCGTATGACCTTATCAACGGGTTGGATGGAGTTTTTAATGATGGGTGGGCATTCAATTATCACCTGTTTCCTGTATGTGGTCCACATGAGATTCGCATCTATTTCATTTTTTGGGATCATGCCTTAAAATGAGCTGGCAAAATGGACGGCATGGATATACTACAAATACATTAAGGTGGGGCCCACGATCAGGGCCGCACCAAATCCTCTCCAATCATACGACAGTACCCCTGGACACGATATCTTGTTATTGGAAATGATTGTAAAGGTGTGAACAAGCACGGGAAGTAAAACCCAAACGTGTGATTTGAAACTGCGGCAACCAAGTAGGCAAGTCGTCTGTTTGGACGACGTCATAGAGAGATACACGTGCAGAATTTTAACGAAAACTCGTGATTGATGTGGATCGTTGGAACTTTCCTATGCGGACCGCGGTTGCATGAAGGGACAAAGAAGGTCCAGAACTAAGATACAAGGTTAAAATGAAAAATTAAAAGATATATAGCCATACCAGTCAACCAGGCTGACTTTTGAGCATTCGCCAACCGAACCGCAGTTCCTGACTTGAAAGTCAGATGAGGGAAGAGGCCGCACCTTCTTGAGACTCGGTATTTGGGGTGAACGGATTAGGTGTTACCTGGATAATACCTCAGTGAGTGTTACTTTTACCGTGTGGGGCCCACCTTGATGAATACTTTCTATATCCATGCCATCCATCCGTTTTTTCAGATTAAGCAGATCCAAATCTCTGGTAGACCACAACACTGGAAAAAGTGGTGAATGGCTAGTAAAAACATTTTTGTAGGCCACATAATTTGAATTAATCTGAGATTTGTATCTTTCCTTCATCTAGGTAGGATTGACCTTATCAATGGGTTAGATGTAAAATAAACATTACCGATCCGCTTACGGTGGGCCCTGGGAAGTTTTTAATGGGGGATGTTCAATCACCACTATTTCAAGTGGTGTGGTCCACATGAGATTTGGATCTGCTTAATTTTTGAGACCACTTCCTAAAATGGTCTGGACAAACGGATGGACGGCATAGATATACAACATATCATCATGTTAGGCCCCATGTTAATGGTAATACACATTAAGGTGTTACCCGGGTAACACCTGATCCGCTCCCGTAATCGATACCCCTCACCTTGGGCCCCACTGTAGATTGAGTACATATGGATGCTATATTGGTCTAATGATCTTAACCATCCGATCGTTCACCAAACTAACGCTCTGGATCTGTTTACAACATATTCAGTGGTCCAGCATATACTTGTCTTTCTTTGGTT
>JAJHSJ010002605.1:0-72132 GCA_021015155.1 Magnolia officinalis
CTTGGACCATTTGTATTCTAGTATTTGACTAAGTACAAATAAGGTAACCTATTTTGAATATGTTGGGAGTAAAATGGGCGTTAGTAGACTTAGTGGAGGGGTCCTTACTCATGCCTCCGTGGTAGACTCACGAGAGTTACAACACCATGTCATGGGTTTAGAGTACCCATTGTGATAAAATCCCACTGGTGCGAGTGAGTGGGTCTGTGTGTGGGGTGTGAATGCATGTTTAAATTTTTTATTATTATTTTTTTTTTTTTTTTTTAAAAGGGTAGTGGAGTGTTCTACAGCAGAAGCTTTCTTCCTCTGGAAAATGTTAAATTTATTAACATCTCTCTGTGCCGTAGGTGGGCAATTGGGTTTCAAGCTTCTTCTCTTCTTTTTTTCCTTGCATTTGAATGAGCCTCAATTCGGTGAGGCTATGACTGTGGGGCCCACCTTGATGTCTGTTTCATATATCCACACCGTCCATCAGTTTTCCAGCTCATTTTATTATGGCCCGGGTTCATACATTTATTTTGGGGCCAAAGGCATTCCCCTAAGGATCCCTCCTATCCAGTGGCTGTTGGTGATCACACTGCACGCTAATACAGTAGGAATTATTGCGTAAGGGCCATCTTCATCTTTCGAGCCAGATCAGGAGCCAAGATTACATAATGATAATAAATAAATAAAAAGTAGGTTGTGATTTCCAGTTTTTCAAGAGCAACTTTCAACAGGAAAGAGATAAGGAAAGATGGAATAATAGAATTGAGTCTGGATGCATGGCTCAGTGGTAGACACAGTGCGTTTCAATACTAAATTCATGGGTTCTGATTGCCCATGTAGTGTGTGGGAGTGTATAAAAAATAAATTAAAATTTTTTAAAAAAAAATAATAATAATAAAAGAGGAATAGAAAACAGAGTGATTGCAATTAGGTCTACTTCTCGTGCTAGAAAACTAAGCTACCAAGAGAAACGTATCAAAGAAAGAAGAAGAACTGAGCAATCTGCAAGCAGGATTCATGCTTGTCTTCTTAGGCTACTATTAAATATCACAGCCAGAAAAGCCTCAAACCCAGAACAAAAAAAGGGCAATGTGCACATAGCTGCCAATGAGCTTACAACAAGGGGGGGATAAACAAAAAAGAGGGGGGTTTGGAATTGGAAATGAGGTAACGCTTATCAAAATTGTCTTACTCTTCTCCATCTATTTTTATTGTCTTGGAATCGATTGGGCTCCAAATTGTGATTCAAAGATATATGTGCCTCAAAGCAGTACGGTACCTTCCATAAATGTCATGCAGTTGCCTGAATTTCTAACCTAAAGCCCTTGTGCCTGCTTCTAGGGAACCGCTTACTTTGCTTACTTTAAATAGCTGCTAAAACAATGCATTTGGAACTTGAAGAATCAATTGCATCACACTTTGGTTGTATTCGATGGCTTGGATTCTCTGAGGCTCTCACATCCAGGGCAATTGTGCAAGCTCTCATGGATATAGATGTCACAATCGAGGCAGAAGTGTTGCTTGCACTTTGGACATGCAACGCGGAGGACAGGATTGCTCCCTGCATGGAATGCCAGTACATGGTGAGGAGCAATAGGAATATACAGAAGATTGTATCGGTAGAAAGAAAATGCAGAAAAATAAAAGAAATGGGTGAAAAATCAAGCCCAAGTTCAAAAAGAGATCGCATGAGAAAAAGAGTTTAAATAAAAAGATACCAGGCACACATACAGTTAGTACTACTTTCACTATGAACAAAGAGAATTGCTAGAATGACAGGCATGATATTGCTGGATGTCAACTTGGGTGTACAATGTTGTGTGACTTGGCAGTTCACACAGTTTATTAAACAGTGGCAAGTGGCAACCCATCCACCATAGACATGGCATACAAGATCAATCCTGACCATCTGACTCGGGCCTTTTCAGAGTGGAGCATAACCCAATCATAACCATCTCGCATCACCAATTGAAGTTGGAATACCAATCATACTCTTTTTTAACTGTTCATGAGATGCCCCACTAATCTATTACCTGTAATATGGATGGGCTGACGCTGCTAACAAACAATGGCAACTGCACACCTAGTCAAGCCCTTCGACATAAGATGCCACAGTTAGAGGGGTGCGCTTTTGTGCATTGATGGCCATATGACTCTGATAACTAATGCAAAGTTCCCTTTTGAGGAGTAAAACCAAGCTAGGCAGAAGACTGGGCTCAATGGATCGGCAATAAAACTCTCTTACAGTCCCACCTTACATCAAATGTTGCCACTGTTTGTTAAGGCATTAATTCTCCCGTGCTACGTGGTCGAGTTCTCGATACTTACAGTCATTAAGTAGACATATTATTCTGATGTAGAACGTGTCACAGATACGTTTCCAACATGGTTGAGCCAAAAGAAGATGGATCGTGAATCGACCATAACTTTTGATCCAGGTATCGTTATGGGGCGTACAACCTATCGATCTTTACTGAAACGGGCCATCCGAGGTGAACCGACCCACAAAGTGGGTCGCATCTGTCCGTTTCGTCAGAAAACGTGCGCTTTCAGCTCAAAAACGAATTTTTAAAAAAATTTTACTATTTTTAGTAATTCCGATTTTTTTAATATTTTTAGAGTTTTAGATTTTCTTTCCTTTTAGAAATAACTTTTAGTTATACTAAGGACTCTTCTAGAGAAAGTTTATTTGCAATTTTTATTTTTAGAAATTAGGCCTTAAAAGAGTTTTATTAGAATTAGGATTTTTATTAGAGTTAGAATTTTGCTATTTTTGGTAATTACGAATTTTAGTTTATTTTTTTCTATATTAATGGTGTAAGGAGACACATTAGACATTATCAATGATCAATTAATCAATTTCGAATTTCTTAGAATTTATTTCTATTTTCTGCTTTCTTTCCTCGTGGATTCGAGAAGTCTCTGTGAGGAGTCCAGAGAAGCTCCGTGGATTCGGAGTAGTTATCCTCATCACGTACATCCCTGCGTCAATTGGTATCAGAGCCAAGTTTCCCCTCGGGCCGATGGCAAACAATGAAGGTATGAATCAAAATCCTGTGGACGGTGATCTAAGGATTCGTTATCTTTTGGAAAGAATGGAAGCTTTCCACCGGGAGAGTCAGTTGACCATGTAAGGGCTGCAGGCAACCCTCAACCGTATTGCGGATGCGCTAATTCCGCCCCGAGCTCAAAGTGATGCTCAACCGCCTGTGGCCGCTGTACGACACAACCCCAATTTCTACAAAGCACCATCAGATGATGGTAAATCACAGGTCACCACTTCGATTATGAGGAAGTCGTTATACATGCCAGTAGAAATAGAATTACAGCGAGACAACATCTTTCGAACAAGGTGCACTGCATACAAAAAAGTCTGCAATGTGATCATGGATGTCAGGAGCGATGAGAATTTCGTGTCGAAAATAATGGTGGAAAAGCTACAACTGAAAACAGAAAGACACTCATCTCCATACATGATTGGATGGATCAAGGAGGTCAACAAAACAGAGGTAACTGAACGATGTCGCATATCTTTTTCCATTAGTAAATATTATAAGGATGAAGTAATGTGTGACGTGGTCGACATGGAAGTTTGCCACATGTTACTTGGTCAACCCTGGCAAAATAATATTAATGCTACACATAGGGATCGGGATAACCTATTTATCTTTATTAAATATGGTAAAAAGATTATACTCGGCCCTATAGGAATGGAGAACCAACCCAAGACTTCTAAAGTTGAGGAACAGTCTCTCACAACTGAACAGACTTTTATTAAACAATCTGAGGAAACAAGACATATATATCCATTAGTTGAAAAGAAAGAATATATGGAGCCTGTGAATATCCCAGAAGATTTGAAGCCAATTTTGCAGGAGTTCAAGGAGATTGTGCTCGATGAAACAAGACATATATATAGATTAGTTGAAAAAAAAAATTATATGGAGCCTGTGAATATCCCAGAAGATTTGAAGTCAATTTTGCAGGAGTTCAAGGAGATTGTGCTCGATGAACCCCCCCAACAAATTGCCTCCCATACGAGATATACAAAATCACGTTGATCCCGTATCAGGGGCAAGTCTGCCTAATTGCCCACATTATCAGAAAAAATATGAGATCTTGAAGACAGATGTGAAGGAACTGATCAATATTAGTCAAGTCAAGGAAAACATAAGTACATGTATTGTGTCAGCTCAAGAGCTTAATGCCAAGTACAAAAAAAGGGCTAATGAACATTGGCGTCAGAAGTTATCTCAGTCTCATGTGCCAAGTCTCTTGCGTAACTCGAGGACGAGTTTTTTTCAAGTGGAGGGGTCTGATGTAGAACGTGTCACAGATACGTTTCCAACATGGTTGAGCCAAAAGAAGATGGACCGTGAATTGTCTATAACTTTTGATCTGAGTATCGTTATGGGGCGTACAACCTATCAATCTTTACTGAAACAGGCCATCCGAGGTGAACCGACCCATAAAGTGGGTCGCATCTGTCCGTTTTGTCAGAAAACGTGCGCTTTCAGCTCAAAAATGAATTTTTAGAAAAATTTTACTATTTTTAGTAATTCCGATTTTTTTAATATTTTTAGAGTTTTAGATTTTTCTTTCCTTTTAGAAATAACTTTTAGTTATACTAGGACTTTTCTAGAGAAAGTTTATTTGCAATTTTTATTTTTAGAAATTAGGCCTTAGAAGAGTTTTATTAGAATTAGGATTTTTATTAGAGTTAGAATTTTGTTATTTCTGGTAATTACAAATTTTAGTTTTTTTTCTATATTAATGGTGTAAGGAGACACATTAGACATTATCAATGATCAATTAATCAATTTTGAATTTCTTAGAATTTATTTCTATTTTCTGCTTTCTTTCCTCGTGGATTCGAGAAGTCTCTGCGAGGAGTCCAAAGAAGCTCCGTGGATTCGGAGTAGTTATCCTCATCACGTTCATCCCTGCGTCATATTCCGTTGTCAAAGTTGATTACAAGGACTCTTGAACTAGGAGCTGGCAGTAGTCTATTCTAGGCACATGGATGCTTAAATATGTCACAGGCAATCACAAAAACCAAACTTCTTCTTCTTCTTTTTCTTCTTCTTTTTTTTTTTTTTTTTTTTGTGGTAGGCGACAAAAATTTTACTAGAAGAAAAAAAAAAAAAAAAAGCGAGAGAGATGCAATTGCAAGCAAAGATGATGAGAAATCATCTATAGGACAGAAATGTCCACACACCAAAACCCCCAATAACCTAACCAGTTCTTCCTCCATCTCTATTAGATCCCTGCAGAATGTGGGATGCCTAATGATCTGAGCACCTATCCAATTGTAAATAAAGGTGAACAATCTTCTGTACACGAGAGACCTGACAAAGAGCTTAAAGCAACTGACATAGCAGACCCTCGACACATCGGCAACAATCAATGCCAATACTTTTCCCTCATAACTATAAACAGAATTTGTAAAAGAAATATCATGGTTTTTGGCGAATGACTATAAAACGTTTTTTTTTTTGTTTTTTTGAAAGATGGCTATAAAGCGTTTAACTACTGATAACTTCCAACATTGACTACATATGGCTATAAACAGCTCGATGATTGTAATCAACTCATTGACTGTAATCCAACCTATGCAATAGACTATTAGACAATCAACCAAACTAATAGTCTATTACATTGCGTCTGTGGGAGTTTTGTGCTCTCATTGCCAGTCCCCAGGCAGATAAAGTAGGGTGGTGTTAGATAGCCATTTGCCCTAGACCAGATAAAGGAGGGTAGCATCAAGTTGACAGCCAGTGTCAAACTTATGCCATAACTTTCATCATGAATCTGAAGAAGATGATGGCATATGGATGCAAAAAGAATGAATCGAGCAATCAAACGATGTTGTTTCAATTTCTGGTGTCCAGAAATAATCTTTAATTGCTTTGTGGCATCAACAAGGTCATGAAACAATCTCTCCAAAACATCTCTCGCAGGTGTTGGTGAATATTCGTAAGGAGCACCGTTTCAATTTCCCACAATATCTGTACAAAGCAGACGTCAACACCAAACACACTTCAATGCTTTTTGGTTGAAATTCCCACGCATTACATCAGCTACCAAACACATCATCCTTCCAGTCAATTTACACTGATAGTGGCTGCCAGGGTGAAGTAAAAAAGTAATCATTGCATATTTGCAATGCATTACCACCATAAATGACAAATCAAACAGACCCTTATAGATCAATACTTATGTAATTACAAGCGGCCCTCCCTCCCTGCCCCTGACACTCAAATTCATCAAGCAATCCCTCCCTCTGTGCTACAACCAGCTCTTGCACTCCCTTGGTTAATACTCAGATTCATTTCTACTCTAACAATCAAATTCATCAAGCAACTCCCTCCCTCCATCTCTCCCTGCCTCAAGCCCAATGAGACAGGCAAGACACGTGACATGCAAAAGCATTCCAAAATCAAACTAAAAAGTTCTGGATATAATTCCAGAAATGCCCACACTCATATGAAATTTGTCTGTGCCTCTAAAGGCAAACTTACCCAATACCTTCTTGAAAATATCAAAGGAAAAGTTCCCAACTCAACATTCAAAGGGGCACCATGTTGTGAATGTAAATTTACAGAAAATGCCGGTGTGGCTATGCATATCTACCACTTCTGTGGCTGAACGATTTCGTGTGCATGGTTCCCCACCGTCCACTAGGTGTGCCACCTAATGTTTGTCCTTGACCCCGAACATCACACAGATCCAAAACTCAGGCGGGCCTCACCATAGGAAAAAGTGTAGAATAATACCTAAAACCTGGTGTGACCCTCTTAAGCTTCAGAACAGCATGATTTTTGGAACATCCCTTCATCCTGGTGATTAGCAGCAGATGAACAGATTGGATGGCATATATAAACAATGGTGGGTCCCACATTCAACCAATGGTAGCTGTCCCATCCCAACTCTTCCTACATTGTGGCCTACCTGAGTTTCAGACTAGCCTTATTTTGGGCTCCAAGGTGAACATGAGGCAATGAACCTGATGGGCAGGGTGGATCACCATGCCACTCAGTTAGTAGTAGACATGCCCCTGTATGCTGATGCGCAGTCAGGCTATCGCAATTCAAAATCTACTACAATATGCTTTATTTTTTAAACACAATTTTACAAATAAGACAGTTCTTAAATAAATAAAGATAAAGAAATATCTCCTGCATCCAACAACCACAAATGATGGCCAAACAATATCAATTTGTGGGTCGAATTTACAAAACAAGGCCAGACCCAACACACATATCAAGGCAAGAGGCACCATGGACTCTTAAGTCACAATCCAACAAGATGGTGGCACATACTCATCATTAAGGAAAAAAAAAAGTAATTATTCATGACTATGCAATCTATACACTGAATCAAAGCAGGTGATCACATTTTAATACTAGAGTCTAAAGGCTGAAATACAGCAAAAGCACACAAATGCCAAGACCCCAGATGCATCCCGTGAGAATCTGATACCGTTCAAAATGTTTAAAGACCACGTCCTCACAACCTTGAGATGCACATCAGACTACTCTCAAATCTTACTACGATTGATTTGGAAGGGTGAACAATCAGATTCTAATGAAACATTAAGGATGTGTTCGTGATGCAAAGACAGTTCACAGGAAAACAGCTCATAACAAGGTGACCAGTTTAGAAATCAATATGGGATATCATCAAGGATGCAATTGAAGTTTCATAAGTCAAGGGGATAGTGATTTCAACATCCAAGATTGGGGTTTCTGTTTTATTTTATGATGCAACTACAGTTTTGCAAGGTGGCAGGGAAAAAAAAAGTGCTTTTTTTAGAGATGAAATGAACTTTATTAAGGCCAAAGCGAAAAAGAAACAAAACAAAGAAAGAAAACTAATAAACCATACAGACCCACCGCAGGCCGTACAGAACAGCCACACAGAAACACAAAAATCCTGAAAGAGCTACCCTCAGCAGGCCTTAAAGAGACCTAATATGAAAAACACACAAGGACCCAACTCAGGACAGCTGCAGCAACATGACTCTCGTTCCTAAAAGTCTGGTTATTTCTTTCAAACCAGATCGACCAGAGAAGCACCAACAAAAGGGTTCTTTAATCTCTGTATAAGAATTTTTTTAATCTTCATTAGAATACAGAAGGTCAATTAGATGGGCACTACTGTTTGACGATTACTGGAAGGTTTTTTATTGGGTTAATTGACAGTGGAGCCCCACCGAAGCTTTTTTTGCTACATTGGATTTCAGTCATTATAGTGATTATGATTTTTGAAAGATATTATAGTGATTGTGATTACAGTGAATAAGGTGAAATCAGTTATAGTGATTTTAAAAAATTTGTGTTTACAGTAATTTCAGTAATTATAGTGATTATGACTTCAGTTATTTCAGTCATTATAGTGATTGTGACTACAGTGTTGTCTGGTACTGTAGCTATTTTGTGTGTTTCAGTGATGTACATTATTTTGTGTATTTCAGTCAGTTATAGTGATTTTAAAAAATTTGTGTTTACAGTAATTTCAGTAATTATAGTGATTATGACTTCAGTTATTTCAGTCATTATAGTGATTGTGACTACAGTGTTGTCTGGTACTGTAGCTATTTTGTGTGTTTCAGTGATGTACATTATTTTGTGTATTTCAGTGATTGTGACCACATGGTTGTACTGTAGTGTAGCTTAGCTATTTTCTGTATTTCAGTGAATCCTATTGACTGTTGAATTGCTCTTATTATTAGGTGATAAAGATGACGTCTAGTTTGGAATTTTTGGTGACCCAGATTTATTATGGGAGAAGATTTGAGATGAATGCATCCCATCGATTAGAATATAAATGTGGCAAGTTTAAAGAATTTAATATAGATTACAACCAAACGTCATTTATGGACTTAAATTCCACTGTGTGAGAGATGATGGAATGTAGAGAAGCTGAAAATATTGAAATTAAATACAAATTATCACGAAAAAGGAATGAAGATGAGATGGGTGCAATGCGCAATGACAAGGACTTGATAGATATCTTTAGGTACTATAAGAACAACAAGAATGTGAAGGTGAAGATTTATGTTTTATATACACCTCAAGTAGAAGGCAACCCTGATGAAGAAGAGGTTGAAGGTAGCAAAGAAAAAAAAAATTCAGAAGCAACGAAACTATATTAATAAAAAAACGAAATTACGAAGAAAAGGATCTGTTGAGATAGCAGAACAAAGAGCCTGCAAGCCTAGAAACAAAATATTATAGTCCTTAAGGCCAATAACATTAACCACCCATTCGATTATCAATTTTTTTGCTAAGGATCTCACTGCTTGAGCCGAAGACTGGATGTCATTGAAACATTTGTCGTTTCTCTCCTTCCAAACTGCCCACCAAATAGCAAGGATAGCCATTCTCCAAATACGGGATTTGATTTTGCCCAACTTAAAACCGTGTCAATACGCTAGCATAGAGGAAGCAAAATGCGTGATACGCCCGTTGATATAGAATCTGTTGAAGAAGTCTAGCCAGATCTGGGAAATGAATGGGCAGTGAACCAGCAAGTGATCGACTGATTCTTCACTTTTCATGCAGCAGAGGCATATATTGACGAGTTGCATGCCTCTCTTTCTTAGGTTGTCTGCTGTTAAGATCCGCCAGCCAACCAAAACAAATATACTTGGGGGGGGGGGGTGAACAGAGAGGCCAGGCTCGCTGGGGAGGGGGAGGGGGAGGGGGCAAGGTAAGACTATAGGGACTTGACTGAGAACTGACTAGATTTGTCCCTCTTCCAGATGAGTTTATCTAGATCGGCCTGGTTCGGGACCACGTTAGATAAGCAATCAAGCAAATCAAAGTATTCACTAACCTCCCAGTCATGGAGGTTTCTGATACAATTAACTTCCCATACTATACCAGAGTCAGATTGCATGTAGTAGCTAGCAAAGAAAATTTTGAAGGTGGTGAAGAAAAGATTGTTGGTGGTATCAAAAAGGATCAAAGTTTGCCAGAGTACAACGACCCGATAGAACTCTAGTCTGTTGGAAGTTCCTCAGAAAGTGAGGATAAAGATGATGACGATTTTTCCAAAGTTAATTTGGATGATGATTCTTCAAAGTTACACGACTTTACTACAGAAGAACCTAACTTCCATTTGAAACAAGAGTTCAACAATGTAGAGGCATTTCATGCTACTCAACGCCATTACTACGTTGTTAGGGACAAAGAAGTATCATATCTCATGGGAGTGAAATGCCCATAGAGGATCCATGCCAGAACTCACCAGAATTACATGAACTTTGGGGTTAAGACATTTATGGAAGAGCATTCCTGCGGTACAATAAGCGAATCAGGAAATCATATGGCACCTTCAACCTGAATTTCCATGATGATTGATGGAAAAGTCCATGAAGATTAAAACATAAAAATAGGTACCTTCGAGACCACCAACAATCTCTTCTTCACCACCTTTATCATTTTCTTTGCTACCTTTAGCCTCTTCTTCATCAAGGACACCTTCTACTAGAGGCATATATAAAACATAAATCTTCACCTTCACATTTTTGTTGTTCTTATGGTACCCAAACATATCCATCAAGTCCTTGTCACTGCGTACTACACCCATCTCATCTTCAATCTTCTTCCGTGGTAATTTGTATTTAATTTTAACATTTTCAATCTCCCTATACCACCATCACTCTCACAACGGAATTTAAGTCTATAAACGATATTCAGTTGTAATCTATATCGAATTCTTCAAACTTCGTGCCTTTATATTCTAATCTATTTGATGCATTTATCTCAAATCTTCCCTCATTATAAATTTGGGTCACCAAAAATTCCGAACTAGACATCATCATTATCACCCAATAATAAGAGCAATTCAACAGTCGATAGGATTCACTGAAATACACAAAATAACTATACTACAACACAACAGTATAGTCACAGACTCACAATCACTGAACACACAAAATAGCTACACTACAAGACATCACTGTAGTCACAATCACTATAATGACTTGAATCACAATCGCTATAATGACCGAAATCACCGTAAACACAATTTCATTAAAATAACTATAATTGATTTAATTTTATTCACTGTAATCACGATCACCGTAATGACTGAAATCACTGTAAACACAATTTCATTGAAATCACTATAACTAATTTCATTTTATACACTGCAATCACAATCACTATAATAATTGAAATCACTGAAATCACAATCACTATAATGACTGAAATCACTGCAAACATAATTTCACTAAAATCACTATAACTAATTTCACTTTACTCACTGTAATCGCAATCACTGATTTCACAATCACTATAATTGATGTCATAGTAATGACAGTAATTACAATCACACAGGTCAACACAAACACTACAATCATTATAACCACTGTAATTCCTGTAATGACCATCACTGTAGTCTCAATCACTATAACTAATCTCACAGTAATTACAACCGCTATAATCACAAATACGGTAATCACTATAATCAACGTAATCACTGATTTCATCACTGCAATACAGCTGATTTCACTATAATCAATGTAATCGCTAATTCTTTGCCCCAAATAATATCAGTGACAGTGGGCCCCAAATTAGCTAAACTCGGTTCATATAATGATGGAATAGCTAATTAGCTAACTAACTAGTCACTATCGAGAGTTCACTTTCCGGAGTTATAGTCATTTAATTGTTAGTGACTGAGTTTAGCTAACTGTTCAAGGTGGGCTGATTAGCTAACTGTGATTTCATAATGGGCCCCAAACTCGCTGAACTTTCACAGTTATAGTAATTATAGCGGGCCCCAACTTATCCCCAAAAATCTACCCACATACAAACATTGCGTACTTCAGTAGCCCCCAAAAGATGAGGGCCCCAAATGATCCCCAAAAATCGTCTACAACACATACAAACATTGCATACATCAGTGCCCCTAGATATGATTGTAATCAGAGGACCAAAAATAGTGGCCTGACATCGGTGGGCCCTACCACATGATTGAAATAGGGCCAAAAATGCAATGCCTAACATCTGTGGGCCCCACCACATGAGTGAAAGAGGGCCAGGAAAATGGGCTGCATGATTGAAATAGGGAAACCAAAAGGAAGGGGATCCATGCCAAAAACCCAACAGATATAGCCAAAAACCCCACTGATGCAGCCAAAAAAGGCTTTGGTAGGGCTCTACTGTCGATCAACCCAATAAAAAACCCTCTGGTGATTGTTAGACAGTAGGGCCCATCGCCCCATCCAATCGACCTGTCGTATTCTAAAGAAGATTAAAGAATTCTTTTATACAGATTAAAGAACCCTTTTACCGAAATTCAGGTGGGGAAAGGGGAGACAGGGGCGAGGCGGCCGCACTAAAAGCCGAGGCATGAGCCCACGAGCGATGGCAAAAGGAAAGCACAGAGATGACGATGGGCCAACGAGCAATGGCGAAAGGAAATGGCAGAGAGGACGAGAGAGGAAAAAGAGAGAATGAGAGCGATGGCGAGAGAAAGTTGTGAATAAGAGAAAACGTCTCTTTCGTCTCGAAAACAACATATGGAGGTATGTGAGAAGTCCTTTCAGGGGCTTTTTTGGTATTTAAAAAATATGAAATGAAATACATATACCATATCTAACGCCCACTAATAGCGAGCACCTAGATCGCTAACAGATTAAAGGATGAGTGGTGCAGAAGGAAGTTGTGAAAAGTAAGCAGTTATTTCACAATGGCAGGAACAATAGGCAGTTTTTAGGAGGAAAAAAAAAAAAAAAAAATCATATGTGTGTGTGTGTGGTCGTTAGATCAAGAGGACATCAATAACACCCTTCTATATGGCCTTCTACTAAAGAAGCCTACATGAAGCAGCCTCCTTTTACAGCTTTTGACTAAGGGGATGGCCATAAATTATGTATCATAGGAAACATGCCATCAATAACCCACCCGGTGGTGATGGGCCAGCCTATACCTAGACAAAGTCAAGGATAGTTTAGTGGTACGCACAAATTGAACTATTGCCAAGCAATTGATCCATATAGCCGATCGCACAACCAAGACAAGGGTATGATGATGGTGGTGGTGGTAGTGGTGGTGGTGAAGAAACATGTCATCTATGGGCTTGAGCAGGCTCTTAAAGAAACATAATGTATCACCCTCAGTGGTTTGAGTGGTTTTATACAGCTCTTCATGCTCCAAAAGTTCCATTTAAGCGTAGGCGAACGATCCCTCTTCATCGAAAAGAGGACTGTTAACTGCTATCGTTGTCTTTCATCCGTCAATGACATCACCATCACTGAGCGTGATAATCAAGAATTCAACAAGCAGTAAAAACTCATTCCAACATTAACATAAAAGATCTTGGGGACCTCAATATTTCTTAGGTGTAGAGTGACAGAACATCGAAGATAATGCACAACATAAGATTTTTTATTTCATTTTTTTTGAAAGATGCACAACATAAGAATGTTGTTGAATTGTTGAGGATATTCAGCAAGATATGATGCAACTGATTAGTACTAGAACTGCATCCTTGATAAAGGCTTAGAAGTGACTATGGCAACCCTGTTTATCCATTTGTTGTCAAAGCATGGTAGGAATATTTATCTTGCCTTTATTCAATCTAACATTACATACGCTACAGTTGCACCAAAAGAATCTTTTGCCATGTTAATGTGCCTATAAATTTTGGCCCAAACTATCAAAACTCTAATGCTTCTCCTATCGTCAGATCAGTTTAACCAGACACACATTGGACAAATGATTCAGACATGTGTCAGACAGCAACTGAATAGTATGTTTCTTGACCATTGTCTCATGTCATGGAGCAGCTTCAAGGGGATCTAATGCTTAAGCGGAATACTCCACAGTTGCAACAGCAGCAGAGATCACATGGTTATGCCATGTACTCTCCGAGACTGAACTACAAATAGGATCACGACCCCTATGGTGTGACAACCAAAGCAACATGAAAATGCCTTCAAACACAGTACTGCGTGCTCAAACTAAGCATATCAAAATGGCTGATCACTTCATCCATGAAATGTTAAGGATCAAGGTCTCCGTTCTCAATGTCTCATCCATAGTGGCCTAGACACCCGTTTCCCTTCACAAATAGCTACATTTCTCACTCCCCTCTTTCTGCATTGGTTTCACGCTTCTACCTGTTGTTACTGCAACAAAATGAGATGTTTCATGAATATGTTCCTGGCACTGTCTGCCACATCTGTTTCTCAATCTCATCTAAGGACAAGGTCATGGACGTTTTTACATAAGATGTGAATAAGTTTAAAATACAAATCAAATGCAGGTCAAAATATTATAGAATAGAAATTCACAGTCACAGAAATGAAGGTTTCCACATCTTGTCACTAAATAAGTGCTTACCAGGATTTGGAAGGCTCAGCTGGCAACCAAAGCAGTTTTTCGGTAACCTCTGATATGAATTATTACTTGGAAGAGTAGAAGGCACCTCGATGAATGGTGATATAGGGAATAGATGATGGTAAGACCGTGCCAAATGGGGAGAAGAAACAAGAGTCAACCCACAAATCCGACACTCCGTAGGCAGTTCACATACACGTGCTTTGCATCTTGGACAAGTGTAGCCTCCACCAACCTTCGCTTCCTTGTGGCATGAACAAATGGCGATAACCCCATCTGCTCCCCTTTGCGGAAAACCCATCTTGATCAAATTAGCAACAGCAAACTCTGCTATTGCCGGTGGTGGGGGTGCATGCTCCAGTAGCAATTCTTTAAAATGAGACTGCAAAAGTGAGAGATGAATCTATTGTGCTGAATGCATTTAAGATTCATAGAACAAATAATAAGTCGCCAGTTATCCTCACCTCATCCAAGGCCACAGTATAGGAACCACCAGTCTCCTCACAGAGATGTTTACATATGTAAATTTCTGCCGAGAGACCAACAACTGAGCATCTTATTTTGGCTTTCTTGCAATTTTGAATGGTCTCCATTACATCCCCTGGATCGCAGGTACTCAGAGCAGAATACAAGATTAAAACTTCCCGGTGACCATATGATGGAATTTTGCTCAGATAGCCATGAACGAGATCTAAAGCATTCTGTAAGGAAGAATCGCCTGAACACTCCAGCTTACCCAGCAAAGCCTTTATATGTGAATCTGGACTGCCACCTAGATCTGTTAAGCACCGAGCAACGCCATCTTTTATAGTTACAAGAGCAATATGACTAAGTGGATTTTGATCAAAGAACTCTCTGATGAAAGCCTCAACGTGTTTTGCAACTACTACCATCCGATTAGGCCGAAAATCCGTCTCTGAAGCTGCCTGCATCGAAACAAATAAGTGGAAAAAAAAGTGCATCATTGACGTGCCTATACAACTGAGTTAGACTGCCTATACAACAGAACACTACCACAAGGGCATGTTCATGAGTGGTCCTGTGTTTATTTAGGTCCATCTTATCTGTAATTTATGGAGTTACGAGTTGCATTCAGACACATGGATTGACCAATCAATCAATTTCGACAACACTTCATAGACCACTAAGCAAAATCACAAAGACCAAATCATTCTAACCTTCTAAACAATTGCCTATAAAATGGACTGTTAAGATTGATTATATAAAAAAAAGGTCTTGTTGTCAATATGAGACATCCATTGGGTGGCACTAGGTTGGATTTTTTACTTTTTATTTTTTTCATAGAATCACCTCAACCAAACAATCCTAACCACTCCACGCATGGATGGGAAAATGGACGATTTGTAAAATAGATCTCCAACATTTGCATATTTGATTAACGTGAGATTTGCATGATGGCCCATGAAGTTTGGACTAGACCTAACGAACTATCCAGAACAGGTTGTAGTTGTCTAGGTTGTCCATGATTCCATGTGCAAATGCAATTCAATGTCATGTAACTTATTGTGCTATGATTGAGTGGTTTACTAGCATTCACTAATTTGTAGCTTGGTGCCTTACACTTCTTTTCTTTTTATGTCTATTCATTTAGTTTAGTTATATTTCATTTGCTAATGAATAATAGTAGTCCATGTTCCATTATAACATGAATGAATTAATTCCATGGTTATGGGCAGACAGCCAAGGCGTGATGAATCTTCAGGAGACTATCCTAGTGGATTCCATTTGGTAATCACATGATCCTACCAAGTTTGGTATGATCATCTGTTCACAAAACTTAGAATGATCATGTTTTCACAAAATAGAAAGCATGTGATAGAGAAATATATCATATTATCATGTGTTCACCTTCCCGGTTTCATGCCAGGGAGATCTACCACTGAAGCTATTTTCCTACTTAGACAATTGTTGGAGAAATACGAGGGCAGAGGATCTCCATGTGGTTTTTCTTGATTTAGAGAAAGCATACAATAGGGTCTCAAGAAACTTAATTGGTGGGTGTTGGCAAGGAAAAGAGTTATGAGAGGATATACTGACATGATCAAGGATATGTATGAGAGAGCAGTAACAAATGTGGAGACCACTACCACCATTACCATTACAATATGGACTGTAATGGCTTTCATTACCCCTGTGATGGTCGTTAGTTCGTTACTGCATTTTTTATGGGGGGAAAAAAAACTGTATTGGCCTCACAACCAGCTGTTACAGGTCATTTTCGTGTATTGGCTCTATCTAATTCTTATTGTTCAATTTCCAATAAATTTTGACACATCTGGCAATAGAGAGTTGGTCATCCTAATGCAAATGAATCAAGCGCTTTGTTTAGTTCTAGTGACATGATGAATACATTACCTGCTTTAAATTCTATCAATATATCTTATATTAGTTGTTCGCTTAAAATCTTGATTTTCCTAATCGAGAAAATACCACAAATGCACCTTTTCATCTTGTGCAAAGTGATGCATGGGTTCTACTCCTATTTGTTCGAAGTGATGCAAAACTAGTTGGTCGAAGCTACAAATAGGAGTATGGCATTTATTATGGAGACTCATTTTCTCCAATAGCGAAGATAACCATAGTGCATAGAGTAATTGGTAGTTTATCTATTCGCCAATGGACCTTCTGATTGATGTGAAGAACACGTTTTTCAGTGGACATCTAAATGAGACTGGCATATGAGCTCCCCAGGTGTGCCAACATGACAATTTTATGGTTTGTCGTTTGTGGAAATCTTCGTACAACTTGAAGCAAGCTACAAGAGCATGGTTTTTCACAGCCTAGACAAATCCTCAGTGTCAAATATAAAGAGCTCCATGACTATTCAATATTCACTATTTATCCATCATATTTGCTCCAGAACAACATCACTTCTCTTATATGTTGATGATACCCCCATAATGGATGATGACCATATCAATATACAACAATTGAAGCAACCTCTCAATCACCCCTTGAAGATGAAAGATTCGGGACCTCTGACGAGCTTTCTTGATTTAGAGGTTTTTCTTTTCTTTTCTTTTTTGAAAGTCTGGTTCAGAGGTTTCTTACTACGATGGGTATAGTATTCATAAGCTACACCACAGACAAGTCCTACAATTACTATAAGGATATTTCTTTGTAAATTGCCCTTGGTAAAAAGATGACTACTTTGGGTTGGGTGTCTAAGCTCTTTGAGACAACCCTACTCATCCTTTTTCGTTTCTCTGTTCTTCTTCTATAATCACACCTTCACTGGAAGTTGAAGACACTTTGATCTGGCTAAAGGATCGGACTGGACATTCTTTGGTTAAGTCTCTTTATGGACTGTCCCGGCACCCTACCTCTGCCACCCCTTGCCGCATAGATCATGTTTGGGCATTTGGAGTTCTGCCTAAGTTTGCCACTTTTGCATGGCTAGTAGGCAGAAACAGAGTTCTGACAGTCGACAATTTACAAAAGAGGGGAATGATCCTCCCCAACGATTGTCTGCTGTGCATGAAGGAGGCGGAAACAATGGATCACTTATTCATTTCGAGTCCGTTCGCTGCTGGAGTTTGGGGAAGAGTTGTAAAAAAAAATAAAAATTGAATTTTCTGGGTCATGCTTTTCAGCTTGGCATGCTGTAATGCCAATTGAAACAGAAATTAGAAAATGGTGTCTCACATTGTTAGCTGTCTTATGGATTATTTGGGGGAAAAGGAATGACCACTGCTTTAGGAATAGAAGTAGCTCAATTCCGACAGCAGTCTCTAGGGTGTTTAGATTAATTGGGGATTGAATCCCTGTTTAGGGGTTGTTGCTTGGTTTGTTTCTCTTCCTGTTTTATTATTTTTTTCCCATTTTTTTAATGAATTCTTAGCCTTTCAAAATAAATAGTTAAGTGAAAACTTAAACAAGAAAGAGCGGTAACTGAGAATCAGTTCCTTTCATGCCAAGAAGTCTACCAAGCAAAACTATATTATTACTTATTAAGTTTAAGTACATAGTTTCTATAGATTTAGAAAAACACATGATAGACTATCTACGAAGATTATGTGGTGGGTGTTGAGGAAGAAAGAGGTCCCAAGAGGACTCCCTGACATCATTAGAGGCATGGGGGTGGGGAGGGTTGCGTTGTGGTTTTTGTTACAAGAGTGAAAATGGATTGTGCTGAAATAAATGTATATACTGTAGTTGCAAGTCTTTGCTAGGGTTTAGCATTCAGCAGCTAACTTTTCACACCTGTTATAAATGAAATAACCACTAGTATTCAGGAAGAGGTCCCTTCGTGTATGTTGTTGGCGGATGATGTTGGGCTGGTTGACAAGATAAGAGAAGGGTCGAATTCTAAACTAGAGTTTCTGAAGAACACTCCAGAATTTACAGATTAATTGTAGCAAAACCAATACACAGAATGCAACTTTAATAAGATTTGTTTTCTTTTTTATCAATAACTTTCATAAGAATTGTTATAGAGCTGAATGTTCTTTTCTTCTTCTTTTTTCAAAAGCAATAGAGGTGAAGCTTTAGTTATAATCAATGCCCAACATATCCCCTAAGGCAACTCTTTTTTGTTAGCTTGCCTAAATAATTTGGAGAAATAGATAGGAATGTTTCTAATCAACCTAGAGCTGGAGAAATGAACTAGAGATGTGCCTCTAGACTCTAAAGTGATGCCCAATTGCCAAATGCTAATCAAAACCTAAGGAAAAATTTTGTAAGGCACTATTCAACTGCCCAAGCTGTATGTGGAAGAGTGTTGACAGTTAGCAGGCGACATGAATAGAGGATGACGGTAGCAGAAAAGAGGATGGTTTGATGGATGTATAGAAAATATAAGAAGGATCAAGAACGAGGACCTTGAAAGCAGCCATGGAGTAGACCCAATAGGAGATAAAGTGATGGAGGGCTTACTAAAACGGTTCAACCATGCAGTCCAAAAATTGGAGATGAGCTTGATAAGGATTGAAGGGATGACCCAAGAGGACTTGGATCAAAGTGGTGAGTTGGGATATCAAGGTTTATACAATTCACCGACAATAGGGTGATTGGCGAAGCAGCATTCGTCATTCCTAAAGCCAACCCAAAATACTTACCATGACTGATTGAGGCTATGATGATGAAGCAGTTAAATAAGAAGAGCCAAAAATTGTGGGGCCCACGTAACTTCTTTTCCTGTATGTAAATGTAAAACCTCCTATCTCTTTCCAGTGATGAAGCACTAAGATGAGAAGAACTGAAATTTGTGGCTTCTTCAGATGTTGAAGCACAAAGATGAGAAGAGCCAAAAATTGAGGCTTCTTCTTCTTTTCTTCTTCAAACTCAAATTCTACAGTTAGCATTTTCCATCCAACAATTGGCCACCACCCAATGAACGGCTAGGATCTTAATCACATAGAATGCGCACAAGATCAGCATTCCACAACCATAGTAACATTTCGTATTCTATATAATTAGAGAAGGGATCGAGTTCCATACCCTAGAGAGGTCGACAACAACGTAAAGGTAGCGGATGAGGCCTTTCTGTATTCTGGAAGAGGAAGAAGAGGACAAGGAGCGGAGACGTCTCCTGTACTGAGCGTGGTAGATGCTCTTGTTGTCGATGGGTCTGAGGAGTCCGGACTCGTCCTCTTGAAGAGATTCCCAGGATCTCTCGTCCGCGTAAGCCCTTTCCCAAGCTTCCAACCCTCTGCCATTCCCTTCATCTTCCTCCTCTTCTTCTTCCCTCTCTTCTTCTTCTCTTTCTCCTCTTACTCCTCCATTGCTCTTTCGGAATTCGAATCTCCTCTCCACAGCGCTGCTGCTCATGGCGATGATGGTGGTAAGATGTATTTCTCAGGTGTGATAAAAACCGAAAACCAAAAAGGGAAGGAAAAAGAACGTGGAATGTAACGTGAGTAGTGGGCCCACCATGAAGTGTGTGTTTTATCCACGCCGTCCATCCATTTTACCAGCTCATTTTAGGGAAGTGGTGATTGAAAGCCCACCGTTGAAAATCTATTGGTGTCCACATAAGTCTTAGATCAAGCTGATATTTGTGTTTTCCCTTCATCCGGGTATGTATGACTTAATCAACGGGTTGGATGGATTGGCCATTAGAATGCTTTTAAAGGTGGGCATTCAACCACCACTTTTTCCTGTGGTCCACTTGATATTTGGATTTTCTTCATTTTTTGTATCATGACTTAAAATGATATGGGAAAAATGATGGACGGCATGGATATGTAACACATATATCAAGGTGGGCCCCACGGTCAGGAAATACTCACTGGGTATTATCTGGGTAACATCTCAGTAGCGAGACTGTGCTCTGTCGGCCCCACAATGAAGAATAATATTTTATCCACACCTTCCCTCCATTTTTCCAGCTCATTTTTAGAGCATAAAAGCATATCAAAATATCAGGTGGACCACATGCATTTGATGGACGGCGATTTGTAAGCCCCGCAATGATGTATGTGTTTTATCCGTGCCGTCCATGCATTTTGGATAATTGTTTTAGAACATGAAACCAAAAATAAGGTAGATCCAAATCTCAGGTGGACCACACCACAGGAAAACAATGGTGATTAAAGGCCGGGCATTAAAAACTTCCTAGGGCCCACAGTAATTTTTATTTATCATCCAACTTGATGATTAGATCAAAAAGACCTGGATGGAAGGAAAATACAAATATCAGCTTCATCTAAAACATTTATGGTCCCAAGAAATTTTTTATGGTGACCGTTCAATCGCCACTGTTTCTTTTGGTGTGGTACATATGAGATTTGGATCTGCCTCGTTTTTTGGAGTATATCATATAATGACCTTGAAAAATGTATGAACGGCATGGATAAAACACATACATCATGGTGTGGCCCACCGAGAACCGTGGGGTCAGTAGGCAATCCGCCAGCGCCTCTGTCAGGCGAATGGTACTACCAGCACGTGTCCGAGGTCGAATTTCTTGATCCAGACCATTGATCTTGTGGGTACCGACGAGAATGAGTGGTAAGTGGTAACTGAGAACATATTTATGAAGCTTTCCGCCTTTTTTTCCTGGACCGTTGCTGTATGTTCTTTTTAACCGTCCATTACGAACCACTAGTTAGATGTTGGAAACATGTAATATGGGAGATGATAGAGAGATACATCCATCCACGGTACGAAAAATAAAATTAACGGTCTGGATGACCGAACCATGGAACCCGTTGGCACAATGGTGCATCAGGACACTGTACATATTTGATGCATCAGGACAATGATCACGCATCATCCAACCCGTCCAATAGACGCGGCCCCCCATGATAGATTTATAAACCATAAATCATCCTGATCCATTACTGATGTGGACCACACAAGGAGAACCTTGGGGTACACTTGGATAGGGCGATGGCACACCATAGAAACTCGGATGCATTGTCGGTTCAGCATAATTGGTCTGGCCCACCTGTGTATTGGATCTGGATAATTCTTGGGATGTGCCAATTAAATAAATATTAAAACCATATGCATGGTTTGGATTTTGCATAAACATGACAGGTGGGCTACACTTCTCCAATGTAAGCTAATATAATCTTTGTTTTAGTTGGAAATCCTTAAAATGAGGACAGCTTTCATTTTTATTTTTATTTTATTTTCTTAATATTTACCATGTTTTATTAAACTATTAGATATGATTGAGAATATTTGATTTGATTTTTAAAGTTAATTATCAATTAGTTAATTTTATTATGTAATTTTGATTATAAAAATTATAAAAATAAGAAAGGACGTGATGTTTTAAAAAAGCCTTGACTATACGTACGGACGGGGGCAGCTTCAATGGATCCGTGACTGTGGGCACACTGTGATGTACGTGCCTTACATCCACGCCGTCCATCCATTTGAAAAGTTCATTTTAGGTATGATATGGAAAAAAAAAAAAAATGCAGCAGATTCAAAAGCAAAGAATTTCTCCAGATTTTGCAGGTGAACTTGCACTTGATGAGCAAGTGGGAATATCAACCATAGATCCGAGATAACTAGTGTAATCTTATTATTTCTTACTTTGTGATATTTACCTGATAGTGATAGATACATTCATAGTAAGTGTCCTTTTGACATGCCAAGGGCCACCTTTTCTTTCCACTACTACAATCAGCACATTAACTTACTCTGCTCCATGATATACAGGTCTAAAGTTCATAAGCTGGGAACCTTGCCTCACTAGGATTGATCATGTCTAGGAAAAGATAGGCCATGCCACCTGATCCTTCAAATAACGAGTATGGGCGATCACCCCCGTGCATTTTTCCCTCCGATATTAGATCGTCAGCTCTGTCAAGCAGAAAACAAGAGAATGCTTTAGCCCTGTACAAGAACTGGATGTCACCTGTCAGCCGGTAGAGCGAGAGGAACACGTAAGTGTTCCCGCTCACGCCGTGGCAAATTCCAACTCGCTTTAGCAGTCCTCGTTTCCAGACCACTTCCCCAGCATCCACAGCAGCTTTCAGAAACTCTTCATCATTGAACACCTAATCACAATAACAAGAAACCATTCAAGATAAGTGAGAGCCTTTTAACACCCTCCAATTAAGGACTTGAACCTAAAATACAGCCGTTTAAATTTTTTTTAGGAGTGAGATTGTAAAGATTATTTCACTGAGGACGAGATAGAAAGATTTGTGCATATTCTAAGGGCAGTGAATCCCATGTCTCGCATTTTCGGTGCCCCCATGCCCCATGTCATTCTAAACACGTGGCACATATGGATGGGACTAGAACCATCATTTTAGTATTTCCAATGTGAATGGGCCATGGTTCGAAAACCACTATGATTGGATAATTCTATCCCTTTAATTGGCACCTTTACAAATAAACACTAAAAGACAAAAACAAGCAATGGGTCTCATTAGATGAGGTGCGGCCCATTTATTATATGGTTTAGATGGACCAATCATAGCAATATTTAGGCTTAGTCCATAGGATGCCCGGTTCAGATCAACATACACGTGCCAAGTATATGGTGGCACAAATATGTTGTGCCTCCAAAGGTAGGTAACCCACTCACATTCTACTGATGTGCGACCTAAGTGTAGTAATCATATTTTATCCAAGAAAGCCACTATACCCAAATAGGCCAGGATATGGCATGAATATGGCGTTTGACTTTGACGATTTGTATTGAAGTATTCAACATGTTAAAATACAGGTAAGGTACCTATTTTGAAGATTTTGGAAATTCAAATTATCAGTCAAGCTAGAAAAATGGGGTTAATAAACAGAGTGGAGGGTTCTAACTCAGAGACTTCCCTCCCCTAGTAGATTTTACATGAAAGAAAGCAACCCAAGGGATAACTGTTAGAGGTTATTGTGCTCGTCTCTTGTAATCTTTTCCACTAATGCTTTCATCTTCCTTCAGGGTATCTTCTTTGCAGTTCTGCGCAAGATCTTAATGGCTGTGGACTGTTTCAGAACTGCTAAAATCCATGAAAGTTTCAGTTTGTATTCCCATTTTTAATCATGCGTGGAGCACCTTTTGTCTCCTATATTGAGCTTAGGTTTCATACTTAGTATACGGATTTAAGCAGATTCTGTATTGGTAGTTTGTTAAACTTCCGGCAGTGAGGTGCTTTGGTCTTAGATATCAGAATCATCTACAACTTGAAGAAATGATGAGAGCATACCTGAGCAGCTTTGGCAAGAGTCAGAGCAACACCGGGTGCACCATGGCACCAATGTACCAGTCGATCTGCTTCCCTTCCCTCGCTTGAGGGGTAGTTTCCACTTGCGAAGCGATTTTGAATCATGTAGCGAAGGGTGCCTTTGACAAGCGCCTGCTCTTCTGGCTTCAGTTCCATGTGCATGAGGACGTGCATGATCCCCGCTAGCCCATGAGCAGCACCCCAGTACTTCTTCCCATGCCATTCATACATCAATGGGCAGCTACCCTTGTTGGCTAATCGTATTCCATCCTTGATGATTTCCTTCACGACCATACCCTATGAAGTGGCAATTCACACAATCCATCTTGATTCTATGAAATTATAAATCTTGGAAGACAGTATCATGGAACATGAGGTCTAATGGTGTTTGGTCGACAACTCTCTAGTTCCAAGTAGTTCCAAGGAAGGTTGATTACAACCCACCTTTTTTTAATGGAACTCAGTTTCTACAATTTTTAGTGAAAACAGTCCCTCAGAAGATGATTTCCATCCTGATTATGTCACACCATCCAAACCACAGAAAAATAAAATGTTGATGCAGGACAGTCCGGTCATCCAATGGGAGACCATGAATTGATCCCATTGCAGATTGATCAAGGATCAAGCTCATCCAAGCATCCTGATTAAATATTTAAAAAATCCAACCGTCTAGATTGATGATCTGGACCATCCAACCATCCATGTTGACCATATCAGGGATCGATATTGAACCAAGAAAATATCAGGATCCCATGAATGATTCTGATAGTATTGTGTAAAGAAAAATGGTCCTATTGACCTTTGGGGGCTACAAATTCAATCGCATGGCTTAAAATACCATTGGTTGGACTATGGGGTCCATAAGTCCAACTGAATGCTTATGGACTTGCAAAAGCACATAGTATTTTGGGCATATTTACCAACCATGCAGCCTGTATAAAGCATATGGATGTGCATACAGAGCCAATATAGTTGGTGCACAAGGAGTTTCAGTAGTAATATTAATCTTTTATTGCGAGTAGAGATATATTAAGAGAGTTCTATACGTGACCCAACAGGGTTTTAGTATTTCTTTCTATATTGTTCCTGTATGATGATTGGAAAAAGTGGGATAACTCAAGTGACTTTCTAGCTACAGGAATCTGAAACTATAAAAGGTGCATCAGTTGTGCTAGTCTTGGATTGGAAATTGAAGCTAAAGCAAATTTATAGCTTTGATCCCCATCAAGTTCCCGGGGAAATCTGATTGTCAAGTTGTGCTCCTAGCTCCTGCACAACCAAACGACCCCCAGGGAAACGTAGAAAATAATGAACCAAATGAGAAAATAAGAAATGCTTACAGTGTCAGTTGAAGGGATTGTCCCCTCGCCAATGTGTTTATCTAAGAACAGACATGCCCACAGATATCCAGCTCTCCCGTACAACAGCTCGTTTGGAACTCTTTCAGGCATCTTAATCTGTTTCAATGAGGGAAATCATCAACTACCACTTAAAAAGTTGGTTACCATGGTAAACAATATAGTCATTTACCACAGTTTAAAATAGCTTAAAACATTAGTGGAGATTTTGCTGGCATTTTTGAGGTTCTGTTATTAGTTGCAAGATGCTGATGCAGGAGCGGGAAGATTAACTTTCTGAAAGTCAAGCAAGTGGGGAACCAAGGGACGCCCATATAAAATGAATTAAATATTTCAAAATTAGTATTTACATCTACCGTTTTAGAAGTATTTATATTAAAAATATCGCAGTTATTCAATGATCGTGTTCATAAAAGTTCTACAAGATTAAAGATCTAGATTAAAAAATGAAGGAACTTCAATATTGTAAAGAATGATCTTGGCAAAACCATGGTAGCGGTCGTTGGTGCAAGAGTAATAGGAGTCTGGGAAACAAGAGCAGGGGCAGGACCCCGAACGGAAATGGCAGCTTTAGTAGCAGTCTAGCAGATGCCTGCAGCTAAGGTTCAGATATCCTCCCTTCCTTTTCTTTCTTTTTTCCTTTTCTGCTAAAAATAGATGAAACCTAACCCAAAAGATTTATAATGAAAATGCCATTAGAATGAGTCTGGATGGAACAATCATATGATTTTCTTAGGTCTGTAATTTGGTTCATGTTTCAGCTCATAAAGTAGGATCGAGGGCCAAAAACCTTCTTATTGAATGGGCTGCGTCTGTTTCCAATCTCAAGGGCTGTAATTTTCTTTTCTTAGGTCTGTAATTTGGTTCCTGCCATCTCGGCAGCGCCTCCTCTTTTTTTTTTATAATGAATTGTTGCTTTTGAAAAAAAAAAACAATCATATGATTTTCCATTGAGATATCAGAAACAATGGTGTTAATTCAGTCTATTTTCTGCCCAACATAGGGAGTTGAACAGGGGCATCATCTTGTGTTCCAAAGCGCAAGAGCTAACAAGATTTACAAGATACAGATAGAATCCATAAACCCCCAAGAGAAGTGATGGCCAAATGAGGTGGTACATCTGATGAGGAACAAAAAATGGAATAGTACACAAGAATTACAAGGGTAACCAATAAGCATTTAGAATTCCAAACAAACAAACAAAGGTTTACTACCGCATAAATATCTTTTTCAGCTCGAGAAGGCAACCATTACTAACTTTCTAGCCAAAAACTTTTCAGATCATTACCGCTTTGAACTGGGATACGTAGTGGTTGAGCAGTGCATGATCCCCAGCGTTCTTTGCAGCCACGGCACCAAGGGCGCACACACCAGCCCGACCACAGATGAATGTCACATGTCTGCATATACAAAGATGCACACAGTAAGCAGCAAGACGATAATAGTGCAATAGCCGTCAAGGTCCACCTTAAAAACAAAATGCTCCTTCTAGAGGCTCCTTTCACGCACAATCCACAACATATCCCAAGATCGTTTGTTATTACACCATATAGTCACCCAGGCAATGCAGATTTTTTATTTTATTTTGAAAGATCAATGCAGATTTTTTATTTTATTTTGAAAGATCAATGCATAGTTTTTCAATGATTTCTCATACTAAACATTCTTCAGAATCTGGAGGATGGCGGTCCTAGCCATCTGGGGAATCTGGAGGATGGCGGTCCTAGCCATCTTGAAACATTCTTCAGAATCAATGATTTTTCAATGCATTGTCCCTTTATTTTCCACATCTGGGCCGATTTCCTTCGTAGTTTCAAGATCAGTTTCTGTTTTCCCAAGAGGGTGGATTCATTCCTGCAAGCGTGGCATGGTGTGCAGATGGGTAAGGAGAGAACAAAGACATGGAGGATGGCGGTCCTAGCCATCTGGTGGTTCGTGTGGGAAGAACGTGATAACAGATGCTTCAGGGATGAAGCCCATTCCGCTCAGTATGTGTCCTCGAAGGCGAAGAAGGCCTTGATAGAATGGGTCACGCAGGTTGACGCGCTGAAGAATGCTGATATGTTGTTCTTAGGGGCGTAAGCTGAGCTGTTCTGTTCTGCTATCTCAGCAGATCATTCAGCCTCAGTTTTTCTGCTTTTTCTGTTTTTTCTGCTTTTTGTTTTCTGGTTGTGTTTGGTTTGTTTCGCCCTCTCTGTTTTCCTGTTTCTTTTCGATTAATGCAATCATCTTTCATCTTTCAAAAACAAAACATTCTTCATAATCATTTTAGAGATAGCCTGGATATTGTACCTATGCAAAGATTCACATCAATCGAGTAAGATAGGTGAAAGATATACAAAATTAACTAAGAAAAAGGAGAACACAAGTACTCTGATTCTCGTGAAGCAGTATCACAAGCCCTCACAATTTCAATGCAGAGATTGAGATCATTCTTGTTCTTGGTGACTTCGTATGCTTTGAAAAGTAAGAATGCTGTCCCAAGGGAGCCAGTGTAGAGA
Organism: Magnolia officinalis; assembly: GCA_021015155.1. Classification (NCBI taxonomy): domain Eukaryota; kingdom Viridiplantae; phylum Streptophyta; class Magnoliopsida; order Magnoliales; family Magnoliaceae; genus Magnolia; species Magnolia officinalis. The sequence continues at coordinate 27,852 of JAJHSJ010002605.1, forward strand.
GTGAAATCCCTTACACGCCGTCCAGCCCGTACCCAAGTCTCCTTCACAATCTGAAAAATAAATAGGTAATGAGAATGATGTAAAGGCAGAAGTCCCCAACCCTTGAAAGTGAAATCCATTTTTCAGCACGAACCAATCTCAAGCTTTTTATGTCTGCCTTCAATGAAAATGTGACCTTCTAAATAAGAGGGTCACTAAGCCTGCAGGCATGTACAAGGCAGCTCATCTACATGCAATCATGGCATATTGGCACAAGATTCCCACTGTGACAATGCCTTGGCCAAAATATCCAGCCGGTTCACTTATTATGCAGGCAATAGGACACAGTTTATGAGACAAATTGATGGCTACAAAAACTAGGCAAGGTTCTGCTCGGCCATCTGCCTATTTCTAACATTGTGGCCTAACCAACTCGTTTGTTGAACCAGATCATCAACAAGGCCAGACCCATCTAATTGACGGCTTGGATCTTGTTCCCTTATGCTGAACTGAGACATGTAGCGGCTTGTGGATGGGAACCTTGTACATGCACGTGGGCTAAGCAAACCTCTCTAAATAAAGTATCCTAAATTATACAATCCCGGTAGCTAATCATAGAACTCCAAAATGAATACCATGACAAACATTTTAGGGTTCTTTTTAATAATTTCAACTTAACACGAATCTAGGTCCAATGGAACATTATGTAAATATGGGCATCAATATGGGTATTTTAATGTGCCATCCTAATTTGTCCTATATATGCCTAAAAGTTGGAACTATGGAGGGATGTTTCAGAATCTAAAGGTTCAAAATTGATGGGATAAAAACAGAGTTTGTGGAATGCAATTTTAGCAATTTTGGTAATGATATGAGTGCAAAGTGAGGAATTAATTAAGATTGATCGCCACAAAATAACCCAAAATGACCATTTCTGATATCTTGGGTCAATAATTCATGACGACGGAGAGATTGAGAAGAATGTTGCTCATTGAATTAGAGAAGGTAGATGAAAGAGAGATGAGCTTCAGAAGTTTATGCAATCCCTGCATACCAATCAAAATGAAGGGGAGATTTTATAGGACAGCTGTCAGATCAGCCATGCTTTTATAGAACAGAATGTTAGACAGCAAAATGTTTATATAATGAGTGTAGCTAAACAAGGATGTTGAGATAGATGAATGGCAAGGCGAGGAAGGATGGAATTAGAAGTGAATGCATTTGAGGGAACTTGGGAGTGGCCTCAATAGGAAATAATATGAGGGAAGTAGATTTAAATGGTTTACCCATATGCACCGTAGACCAAGATTTGCGCCAATCAAAAGGAGTGAATTGGTACAAGTTAGAGGCTATAGAAGGTCAAGGGAAAGGCACAAAAGGATGTTGGTGGAGGCAGTAAGAAAAGATTTGCTAACCTATGGTTTACGTGAGGATATGGTCCTTGGTAGAGTAGAATCACATAATAGGATTTGTGTAGCTGACCCCAATTAGTTGGGATATGGTTTAGATGATGATGATGGTGATTATGATGACGACAATGAAGAGGGCTAGAATGTATTTTCTCTACTCAAAAATAGCTTCACAATAGATTTTTTCAACTGTATAAAGTCCTCTCCTTTTTTTTATTTCTGTTCTCATGTACAGGGGTGTTCTAATGTGTAGTATGATGCCTAGTGCCCCCAATTACGTATGCGTGTGCAAGGACACATAAGCGCCTGATGTGTGGTGGCATGGGCAGGCACAAAGGGCTTGGGGCACACTTTTTGCTTTGGACATGCATATCATCACAAGAGGAGAGTGGGTAGTCTGTGCCAATGTAATGGGGGGGGGGGGGTGTGTGTGTGGATGGTTGTGCTATCTTTGTATTCTCTGTTGCCTTTTTGGCACGTGCTTAATGAATTTACCGTTACCTTTCAAAAAAAAAAAAAAAAAAAACAAAACATTACAAGAGGATGAGGATCCATTACTTATTGTGTATCCTAACATTAGCCCAAGTTAACTCGGTTTGGGTCTGGGTCCACAAGAGCACGGGGAACCCTTTCTTATTGGGTATCCTAACATTGACCATCTTGACTAAGTTTGGTTCTGAATCAGTGTTGAGTCCTTGTTAGGTTAACTCAGTGATCGATGCTTGTTGGGGGAGTAAACAGTAACCCAAATTCACCGGTCAATTAGGGCTCGACCATTGTTGACTGCATTGGTTAGTGTTGACAGTTGAGAATCAAACTACTGAATACCCACACTTCAAACAGAGTGTCTCCTGCAACAAACAGCAACCATTTCAAGGCATCCATCACATGCGCTCAAGGTCTACGTACCTGGGAGAGCCACTTTGTTACCAAAAAAATATTCCTTTCTTACCCATACTCTCTCAAATCCATTAGCAAAAACAACTATAGTCTTGTGTTTCTAGGGTTGTTCGATCGAGGTGTTTTGAGGTTTGTCTTCAGTGATGCATGATATTGAACAACAAAAATCTTCTCCAACTAGGCTCGAATTATCTTGAAGACCATTGCAGAGTTAGTTTTAAATGGTGTATCTAAAAGATAGCATGGTCCATAATTTGGGCAAGGTTAGTTTCCTATATTTTACTTCCGCTAACAAAATGGATGCATAAAAATCATGACCTACTATGTCGCAATGCCTTCTTGCAAGCTGGATTTGAATACTATGAACCAATAACAAGTGGCACCATACTCCAATGTCTTGGCTTTCAATGAGTTCTCAGATAGGAGCTTTGCTTCTTCGGCCTTTGCCATGGGATCTCCACAGTAGTTAAAAAGTTCATTCCCTTTTATCTACTTTGCTCCTGTGATGTTTGTAAGAGACTCTTCTTGAATCCGATGCATTGAATGCATTTTCTCCTCTTCCGCCCCTTCCACAAGAAATCCCTTCTCAACCTCTTCAATCTGCTCAAAACCAAAACCAGGCAGTTGAAGAGAGACGTACAATATAGAGGAAGATTGATAAAGCAGCCATGATTAGTGTGAGTCTCCCTCCCAAGGACAAAGTCAGCTTTTCTACTTGAAAAGCTTCCTTTCAACCCTTTCTATTACCATAAAATTGGCAGGTTTTTCAATGTATAGAGAAAGCCCAAGGTAAATCATTGGAAACAAACCGGGCCCACACTTGAAAATCCTCACTAGGTTCTCCACCTCCTCCTTGGAAATGCGGATTCCCACATTTCACTCTTGGCTACATTCACTTTTAGACTGAGATGGTCCAAACCCACCATGACGCAACCATATGTGCATATCAAGTTGGTTACACAATCTAACCCACTAAATTTAATATGGACCATTGGTCAACTTCATCTTTTAATCTTCCATCCTTTTGCATCAAATCCAGCATATAGAATTCTCCAGTCAGCTGGATCTTTAGCTACAGACATCCATATTGATTGGGCCCACCTGATGATTAGTTGGGAGGAAGGTGTTCAACTAAAGACTAACAAGCCTCCACTTACCAGTCATCTTACTTAAGTTTCTGGCCTCTATACTTCATCAATGACTAGGTTTCCAAGACAGCTATCTTGCGAATGTAAGAAACCCAACCGAAGAAATCAAGTTTTGATTTTCCACCATTCGCCCACCGCCCAAAAGTAGAAAGACGAAAAAATGCAGTCACTATTCAATACATTCCAATTCAACCCAATTAAGTGCTAGTTAAGGACTGCAGAAATGCAAATTCTATGTCCATCAATCTTCAGACAATCAAACTGATGGATATGTGCCTGTGGGACCCAGTTGTGGCAACCACTAGTAGGCGGGTCCCACACAATTTTCCCTCATAATATCTCCAGTGGGTATGCATTTTTCCATTTTTTTTCTCTCAAAGTTCAAATTTGAAACCAAATTCAAACAGACGATAGAAATAAGGAAGTGTTTGATGTGATAGGGGTAAGCCCCATTGTATCCAAACTCTTCCTAATCTTCTCAGTTCGCCATTCCTCAGTAAAGGCGTCTATCCAAGTAAAATTCCAAAGAGAGAATCAAGAGGAATTACGAGAGAATATCCATTATCATTAAGCTGCCTCTAGACGATCTAAACCATTGATCATGTCCAGTGGCCATCCTGACAGTCAGATAAAAGGGGTGATTAGCTCATTTCCACTCCCATAGTAGTTAGGGGGGGATCGCTAGACATGGGCAGTCCATCTTTTGCTTTGTTTTGAAGGTCCCTAAGATCTCATAGATACCGTCAGATCCTGCAGGCCCACCCATACAAGAATTTCACAAACAGACAAAGTACTATGTAAGTACCAAAAAAATAAGTGGTTGTAGATACCGTCGGTATGTAATCTTAGCCACTAATGTCAAGGGACCTTAGAAAAAATCAAAGCAAAATCAATGGTTGACTTTTTTTCTGAAATTAAAAACAAGAATCGAAAGAAGGGTACCTTATCTTTAAGGTCGAGAGCGGATTGCAAGAATTTCTGAGCAACTTTGGGGTAGGGAAGTTGGAGAAGTTCGGTGAGAGAAGCCTTTCCTCTTTTCACGCTTTCTTCCGTTTCCGTTACGAAATCCGGCATTTCGTTCGGAAAGTATCGATCCGTCATCTCTCTCCGCCTCTCTCTCTCTCACTCTCTCTCGCCAGCTGACTGTAGTGAGAATGCTGGTATCCCTCTGCTTTCTTTCGCGGCTATGATGTAAAATGACAGAAATGCCCTTCAATAGTCCAAGTCATCTGTCTATAGTACACCTGGAAGGCTGATGTTCGAATCTGATCCGTTCATACAGTGGGACCTATCATGGACGGCTTACGCTTCAGAAGTACTAGCTACTGGACAACTTTATCCGTCCGATCGGTGGACACCTGGATGATCATATCGATACTAGGGCTGAAAGTTGGGCCAGTTGAACCGGACCGACCGGTGACCAACCTGACATTGGGTTGGGCTTGGGCAATATCTATCGAGTCCGATCTCATGCTTGGGCTATACAAACACCAGCCCGGTGATCTTGGGTCTAGCTTAGATTGAGGTTTTGGATCACCCGACCAACCCAAACCTGATCAATATATAAGTTATTTATAAATTATAATCAAGTGCAGATCGTATGTGTTGAAGACACAGGAAATTCCGGTATTGTCGGATCTCATTGGTTCACATCATTTCTGATGACTCAAGCTAACGATAAATGTTGAAATATTTCTCTCTGTCAAATAGATTGTGTGCTACACAATGCGACTTTTAAATGACTAATTGTCCTATATATTTAACTTGTTTGCTTATAATAAATAAAGTTCTTTATGATAAATAACAACATATATAGTTAATAAAATTATAAATATAAAAAAATAAGATGTGTATTAAAATATAATAAACTAATGTAATCATTAAAATATTAGTATGTATCCACTCGACTAACCTGACCGAACCCACTTGGGTTGGGCTTGGGCTTGGGTTGAGAATTCCCAACCTGAGGTTGGGTTGGATTAGGTTAGGGTTGAGGTATAAGAACCTTGGGTAGGGCTAGGGTTGAGCACCAACCCAACCTGACCCAACCCAACACAACCCAACCTAACCCAACCTAACCCAACCGGCGTGACTTTCAGCCCTAATCGATACACCACTGCCACGTGGACAAATCTGGTTTCTTCCAATCCACGGATCATCTTCGTACGTGAGAGGAGTATGCACGTCAATACATGCAGCTCCATCCTGATGGAAAAATCGGATTGGGTACTGAGTTACTCAGTACACTCTTTTGGTACTAAGTAAACTCAGTTGGGCCCATCTAGAATGTATGTGGTCTATGTACACTGTCCATCCGTTTTTGCATCTAATTTAAGGAGTTGAGGCCAAAATTGAACCATATCCAGAGATCGAATGGATCATACCACAAGAAACAGTGGAGATAATGATTTCCACCATTGAAACTTTTCTAGGCCTTATAGTGATGTTTATTTTTCATCCAACCTATTCATAAGATCATATGGACATAGATGAAGCCAAACGACAAATATAAGCTTGATCCAAAACTTTTGTGGCCCCCAAGAATTTTCAATGGTGGACTTTCAATTCAATACTTTCCTATAGTGTGGTACCTTTGAACATTATATATGCTTCATTTTTTGGCTCAGACTCTAAAATTATCTGGTAAAATGGATGGAAGGAGAGGATCATATACATAAATCATAGTAGACCTCACATAATTTACCCAGTACGCAAAGAGCATTTGGCCGAGTATTAGATGGGATTAAGTGGTATAAAATTGCATTTGGGTCTGTACAATTCCAACCAGCATTTGGAGAGGAGGGAAAGGTTGGGATTAGGTGGAATGGAATTGTATTTAATCCTATGGAATTGCATTTGGTCCCATGCATGACTTCCCTGGATTTTGAAATCCACTACACATGTGAGCCTCACGTTGATGCATGTGTTTATCCATGCCATCCATTGATATACACTGTTTCCACCTAACGTTTTGGTTATATATGCATGCAAATGAATGACATTGATGTGATTTTAGTCCATTGATTATAATTCCATGATCCACTAAACATGATCTCCTGCCAAAGCATCCCGCATGAAGTTGGGAACCCAGGTGAGGCCACTGTAATGTTTTTAATAAATCCTCTCCGTCCATCTGCTTTGTGAGTTCATTTCTGGACTTAGTATTAAGAATGAACCGTATCCAATGCTCAAGTGGGCTGTACTAAATGAAAATATGTTTAGGAAAATTCTTACTGTTGTAACCTTCCTGGGTTCGACAGTGACGTTTACATGCCATCAATGCAGTTAATAACATCATCCGTACTGGGATGAACTTAAAACACAAATATTAGCATGATTCAAAACTAACGTGAGCCACCAATATTTCAGCCGTGGACATTTGATTATTACGTTTTCGGTCCACTTAAGTATTGGGTACAGTTCATTTTTAGCACCATGTCTTAAAATGAACTAACAAAACAGATGAACAGGGAGGATTTCTCTTTTGAACCCCACCTAGGTTCCCACTGCAGGAACTTCATGCGAAAGGCCTTGTAGGAAATCCGCGTCCCTTGCGGCGCAATCGGGAGCATTGACATGGGAAGCGGATTAGCTGCACTCCGTCTCACCCTAGACGGAGCAGACCTTACCGTGCGGTCTACCTTGATGTATTTATTCTAAATCCATATTGTCCATTCATTTTATCAGATAACTTTTAGGGCAGAACAAAAAAATGAAGCAGATCCAAATCTAAGGTGAACTCATAGGAAACAGTAGTGATTGACCATTAAAAACTTTTACAAACCACGGAAGTTTTGAATCAAGCTGTATTTATTTTTACCTTTTATCCACTTTGATGTGACCTTATTAACAGCTAGTATGTCAAATAAACATTACATATTAAGCAGTGATAGTTAACCAAGTGGTCCCCTCCTCAGGAAAATCAAGCTATTGATGTCGATGAGGCGACGTGCTGGTGGTGTGTATGCTCCATCGCCCTCTCGCCTTTGTTATTTCTAAGGATTGAGCAGTGATAGTTGACAAAAAATCGGATTGACTCGTTCTCGCTGCAAATGCACGTGTATAGATATCTGAACCATCCAATTTGTGGACCATTTGGTGAATGGATCAAGATTTGAAGATCATGCTGATTGAGCAATCGTAATCGTCGATTGAATGGTAGGAGTTAAAATAGCCAGTAGTCCAAATTCAAGGGCAAAAATCATATGCACGCGGGTCCTATGGTTGGAAATTATTATTATTTTTATTTTTATTTAAAAAATAAAATTACACGCTAGGACACACGCCCACCCGCACACCGTAGTGGGATTTCACCGTGGGTATGGAACACAAGACCTCGTGTTGAAATTCCTCAGTCTGTTACTGAGGTAAGGACTGAAACCCTAAGGTCAGAAATTATGTGGGTCCCACAGTAATTACAGTGTCAAATCCACTCTGTCCATGAGTTTCTAAAGCTCGCAATGGGACAGAATTCCAAAAATCAGGCAAATCCAAAACTCAGGTCAACCACACCACAACTTTGTGGGCCCACAAAAGCTTTGAATCGTGATTATATTTGTGCCAATAGTTTATCTGAGTTGTAATAACCTTATTAACCGTTTGGATGGCATATAAACATCATGGTCAACTTTACTACAAAGGTTTCAACAGTGCACATTTTCATTATCACTGGCACACGTGGATTACAAAATGAGAATTAAACTCTTGCCGTTTTAAACTTCCCGGGGCCACATAAGTTTTGGATGGAGCTGATTTTGTGTTTCCTCTTCATCCACGTCCATGTAACTTTATGAATAGGTTCGATGGAAAATAAACATCACGGTGGGCCCTACAAGAGTTTCAATGGTCAGAATCATTATCACATCTTTTTCCTATGGTGTGGTCCACTTGAGCCTTGGATCTCCCTCGGTTTTGGATTTATATCCTAAAATGATAGGAAAAAATGATGGACGGTGTGGATAAGACCCATGCATAGAGTTGGGCATCGAGTCGAGTTGGACCGAGTTAGGGCGGACTCGACTTGATCTAGTTTTGAAATAGGCCTGACCCGAACTCGGTCCAACTCGATACCGAGTCCAGCATGCTTGACTCTATCTGAGTCCAGTCTAGCCTGGACTGATCCGGACCGAGTCTAATTTGGTTAGAAGTACCGAGTCAGGTCGAGTTGGCACTGAGTCGAATTGAGAGATGAGGGAGGGAGAGAGGGAGAGAGAGTGGAGAGGAGAGAAAGAGAGGTAGAGGAGGAGGGTGATGGTGGTGGGTGATTGTCGAGCTTGGAAGATGAGGAGGATGAGAGAGGGAGAGAGATTTTAGGATCGGGTTGGAGTAGGGTGCGGTGAATAAGGTTAGAGAGTCGGTTTTCAAATCGACTTGGGTCTAACCAGATCAAGTTTCGGGTTGAGTTACTAGATAACTCAAACTCGACTTGGTTTGAGTTCGGATTAGGCGAAGCCTACTCGGTTCGGCCTGACTCACCCATTCAGTTCGGGTCAAGTCGGATCGGACGAGTAAGACGAATTGAGTTAGCCGGATCGAGTCGTCCAGTGCCCACCTCTACCCATACATAACAGTGGCCACTCAAAGCTCCTATCTGTTCCGGGTTGGAGACGGGCCAGGTAGGATGCAATCTGCTTTCCCGGAGATTACTTTTGCATTTAATACATCCTAAGATCACTATTTAATGGGGCCTATTGGGCGTTGGATCTGCCTATTTTTGGGCTAATAACTTAAAATGATACAAGAAAATGGATGGACAGCACCGATAAACAAATACATCACGGTGGGTTCCACAGGAGCTTTGCTCCAATAGCTTATTATCCGACCGGGTTACGACAACATCCACTCCCCCGTGCATGAAATTCTGGCAGATCCACACATCACTTGTAGCATGGTTTTATATTAATTCACCGTTTATGCTGATGGGATGACAAGTGGATTGATCTGATTTCCACATCGCATGAGACAACAGTCTCGGATTTTCACATGCCTCAAATGTCCCACACGTGACATCCTGCCGCAGCAAGGTATTGATACCCACACATGTGACGTCTTGCCACGAAAAGGTAACGAGACCTGGTGACCGAACGGAAACGGATTGGCTACTCACCCTGCCAGCAGCCCGGTGGCTGATGGTCAGTGCGCTGTAGGCCCCACCATGATGTATGTGTTTCATCCACTCCGTTCATCCATTTTTACAGATCATTTTAGGTATTAATACAAAAAATGAGAGGAAATAAATCTCAGGTGGACCACACCACAGGAAAACAATAGTGATTGGATATCCACCATTAAAATCTTCCTAAGGCCCACTGTTCTGTTTATTTAACATCCAATCTGTTGATTAGGTCATACAGGCCATATGAACGGAGAAAACAAAGATCATCTTAATCCAAAACTTTTATGGCCCCAAAAGGCTTTTAATGGTTGATGCTCATTCAATATTTTTTTCTGTAATGTGGTTCATTTGAGATTTGAATATACCTCATTTTTTGTCTCATACTATTAAATGATCTGGAAAAATAGATAGACGGCATGGATGAAACACATATGTCATGGTGGAGCCCGAAGAGCACCGACGACCGAACACCCCTATACCGGTGGGATTTGGCTGGTCCACGTTGCTGTCAAAAATGAGTCCCTTCCAAAGCATTTTTTAGGATGCCTTTTGCAGTAAGTCACCGCGCTGGAACCTAGGTAGATCCCACCTTGATGTTTATGATAAATCCACTCCATTCATCTATTTTGTGAGCTCATTTTAGAATATTAAACAAAAAATAAGCTAGATCTAATATTCAAGTGGGCTGAAAACGCGAGAATTAAACTCCCACATTTGAAATATTCGTGGGCCATAGAAGTTTTAAATCAGGATAATATTTGTGTTTTAAGTTCATCCCAGTAGGAAGAATGCTATGAATGGTAAAGATGACATGTAAACATCACTGTCGACCGGCAGGAAGGTTTCTACGATAGAAATTTCCCTACCCACCTTTTCCTTCGGCAGCCCAATGGAGTCTTCGATCTGCTTACTTTTGGTCTTAACTCTTAAAATGAGCTAACAAAACGGATGGACATGGTGAACTTTTAACAAACATCATGGTGCACCCCACCTAAGTTTCCAACCCAGGAAATCTGCGTCCCATTTTTTAAGGACCCAGATTGGATTGTGATCCCAACACCATGTATCTAAGTAGTGTTGAGATGTGGCGAAATTTAATTGGGCTAGATATTGCCAGGATAGGCCATACAATGCATATTTCAAATAGCCGGTGACATATGGCTCAATCAAGTCTGGCCAAGTCCCAACAAGACTAAGCTACATGCACTCCAAAAGTTGTTACTAGATCAAACCCATCTTTAACAATGAGCACGACATATCATCTAATCAAATTCTGCCACATCAGATTATGGATATGGCGGTGAATCAGTCACCAAGCAATTCGCCTCCTTTAATTGACCACCCACCATTATCTAGCCCAATCAAATCCCATCGCGTCAACTCAGGATATCCTGAATCACCGGCCAATCCACTTATGATGGTCGGGTAAGGACTGATAGAGGTGATATATGAGTAGGGCCCACAAAGATGTCCGTGATGAATCCATTCCGTCCATTTATTTTGAAAGACCACAATAGTATATGAGTCTATAGATCAGGTAGATACAAAAATCAGGTGGGCCACAGCAAATGAATCAGTGGAAACAGAAACCTACAGGGTCAAAATCTTCCTTGAATGATCATGATGTTTATTTGCTATTCAAATAGTTTATAGGGTTATTACTACTCAAATAAACTGTAGGCACAAATATCATTTTAATAAAAAACTTTTATAACCCTAGGTGATCAATCCCTACAATTTCATGTGGTATGGTCCACCAATTTTGGATGTGTGATTTTTAACTTCCTTTCCTACTGTGGTCTTGTAAAACAGATGAACTGAACTAGTCAGGGACATCTCTGTGGGCCACACAGCCCAAGGCACTAGAATATTTCATTTATAATTTACACAGCTGATACAATTGTGATAAAGGTGTCACTTACAATTTACACAGCTGAAAATATTTACGATACCGACCTGTAGTTGACCTATTCCCAATTGCTATGAGAATACCATTTAGTTGACTTATGCCTGTTTGAATAGCCTTGGCGATATTGATATATTCGCGATACTTGGTGATATGTTGATGCCTAAATTTTTTAATATCACCGGTGTTATTAGTAACGCTAACACTGTTATTGTTAATCACCAAGTTAGAGATGGTGATAATATTAGAGATAATTCAAATAATAGTTAGATGGCATGGCAAATAAATATTACGGTGAACTCTAAAAGGTTTTTAATTGAGGGCATTCAGTTACCACGGTTTGTTGTGGTGTGGTCTAACTGACATGTATATCTGCTTTCATTTTTAGGCCCGTGGCATGAAATGATTTGAAAAAAATAATGAACAATGTAGATATACAACACATACATTGAGGTGGGCCCACAGGGTCCCCCGCGCACACGGATGGTTTGAGGGGCACAGCTTGGGTTCATCCTGGATTAACTAAGGTGTATGGATGGGTGATTGTGGGGCCCAATGTAATGTATGTGGATGTGCACCGCCCATTAATTTTTCTATATCCTTTTATATCATGATCCAAAAAATGAAGTATATCTAACTCTTAGGTGGACCATACCACAAGAAACAATGGTGATTGAATGCCCACCATTAAAAACTTCCCTGGGCCACCAGAATGTTTAATTGGCATCCAACCTGTTGATAAGGTCACAATGACCTATGAAGGGACCACATAAATATCACCTTGATCCAAATCTCTCGTGGTTCAATCACCACTTTTTTCCGTGTTGTGGTCAACTTGAGATTTGGATCTGCTTTACTTTTAGCATCATGTAACGCCCTGAAAATCGGGGGTCGAGCAAAGCTCAGCTCCTGAGTTCCAACGCATCACTTATGCAGCATAAATAATGATGATTATGATAAGTGCATTGAAACATGAATGAGATTATACCAAAACAACATATCATACTCCAGAGACAAATGAAATTGCAAGCGGAAGACTGTAATAGATATATATATATAAAAATATATAAACTGTGGTAAGTCTCCATAGTGTGATAATGTTACCAGGTTAAATAATTACATGTACAATTCCAAATTATACAAAAGGTGTAATGTCATTTAGTCAACATCCTAGAAATTTCCGTCGATCAGGACACGGCTCACATGAAACCGCCTGAAGATTGCATGTAGGAGAATGTCTCCTCGTCATCCTCGAAGTCCGGCTCCGCCTCGTAGGCATCGCCACCACCTGCAACTATGGTTGGTGTGTACAACACCGTCCGGTAACGTGTGAGTGAGTGATTAACTCAGTGGAACTATAAAGCAAAGGCTAACATGTTATCAATTTAGTCAAGCAGTAATGATAAAACAATACATTTAAACATCCCTAGGTGCTCTGATTAATGTAAAAATGGTATGTAAGAATGATGCATGCCCTCGCCTGCACTCCCTCAGCGTCTTCATCTTACGGCGCGCATGGCAACCTCCCGAAAGTGTTCTTCCTTGCCAAAGCACATGCAATGTTGTGCATGCACATGATTAACCGGGTTCTTATTAGTCATTTTCATACAGCAAGATTAAGAAACTAAGGTACCTCCCTTATATCAATACCCAAACAATAATCCATTATAAGGTCGTCAGTCTTAGCTATTCACATACGATGTTACAGTTCTAGGTCGTTACAAAGGGCTCGTCACCTGATCAGTGTATGCCTAGTTTGTACTCTTGTTGTTACGGAAAGGCTCATCGCCTTCACGCAGCCTCAGAATATGCTCGAGGTCACTACAAAGGGCTCGTCACCTGATAAGTGTAGGCCGACAGCTCGAATACAGTGTCCCATACCACCGTATTCGGCTCACGAGCTTTGATTGCTCACTGATCACTACGAGTGGGCTCATCGCCCACACGTAGGCCGACAGCTCGACCACGGTGTCCCATACCACCATGTCCGGCTCATGAGTTTTAGCGGATCGAGGCACCAAGGTTAAACGGGTTTTACACTGGTGAGTTTGGTACCTTAGATTTAAGTAATATCGTCCATACATGGTGAACATACATCAGGCCAATCGGGTTACTTGACGAGCTCGACTAGTACGAGCACACATCGAGTTGATCGGCATGAAGTGCATAAGCACTCTATGTGGCCTAACCACTGTCGACAACCAAAGTACGGCTCGGACTCATCGAACATGTCCTGCGTGGCGAAACAACCTCAGCCACCAGATCAGGATCCGTTACCGATTGCCTGGACTACATTGTAGCCTCAATCACATTTCAAACAATAACATTCACATATAGTAAGCCAAAACAACATGTGGCAACTGAAATCAAATACAAATTTCATATGAGCATTTCAACAAACACGTAGACGCATGTTATTACACATAGGCATTTCATACATAAATCATACAGTAGTAAAGTGGGTTACATAACGGAAACTGTAACTATAGATAAGGCAATTGAGAATTATATCTCAACACCCTCGTTACATGCATTTCAACAAGTATTTTCTCATTGAGGCATTTTATCAAACACTTAGACTTCACATATTACATATATGTAATAACTTAGTTAAAACACATATTGTAGCAAATCCTTTCACAAAGGAGATGTCACGTATACAACAATCATGTATTTGCGATCAATAGTCATGGCATGCACAAATCATAATTCCACATTCATTCAAACATTTCAACAAACACTTGGAATGTATTGAAAACAACATAGTTTAAATATATATGTAATATATGGAAGACATCGTATCTAAGCACATGTAATAGCAATCAAGTCAGTCATAAATCATTAACTGACACTGGAAGCCTTGAAATCCATAACCTAACTATCTATAGTCTGCACCTTTCGTCGGTAGATGCGAAACGAAATCAGTTTAAATGCTAAGTCTTTGTCTACGGCACCAGAACAACCTATAATAAGGAATAGGTTAACTATTCTATCAACTGTTCTATTTGAGTTGCTATAACAAGTTAGGGTTAAGATTTCTTACCCAAGTACGTTATTGGAAACGTCAGATTTGCGATACAGACATGGTAAACAAGTGCGTGGAGTAGCGGGATCGAATCCTAGGAAGAAGCGCCTACTCTCTCTCTTTCATTTTCTCTATTTTTCCTTCCCTTTTTCTCTTTTCTCTTTCTTAGGGTTTCTAAATTCGTATGGAATGTGAGAGAGAGGGTTTAAGGCTCTTATATAGGCCCAAAACTGATGGGAATGGCCCCAGGGCCAAGGTATACTTAGGTTATAGCCAAAGAGGGCCTGTTCCGGTCAAACGGAGCACTTCTAGAGGTCCCTTTTCTGCGTGCGGTCGGACTTGAGCTCCCTGACATTGGATCTAGGTCAGGTTAAATTTTCAGTCCGATCGGATTTATAGATCTACCGTGGCAGACCAGTTTCAGTTCAACGGTCACCGGTATTCGATCAGGGCCACAAGTACACTGACATGTGTGGGAAATTTTCCTTGATCCGAGAGTATAATTGGGTCAGATTCTGACGGTCAGAATCCTTATATTCGGCCCGCAAGCGACAAGTCTCAGATTACATAAATTTAGATTTTTATTTCTAAAGATATCCATGTTTCTCACACACTTCACTCCGGGCTGAAGTTGTGCGTTTATGGATACTGTTAGAACTTGATTTCCGAGGTGGTTGTTAAGCCCAGTAAGGCGGTCATAATCGTTTAGTTTCGCGGTAATCGGGCTTTCGACATGCGGTTCAGGTCCGATACGGAGTTTCAATGTGCTCCCAAGAGCAACTGAGAATTGAGATTGATCCTAGATTTCAGGGTAATGTAGCGTTAATGATTCTACAAGTTTTGGGTCTTGCAGTTCGTATTTAAAGTGGTTCAAGTAAATTTCACAGCTAATTTAGTTTAACACTTAGTTAATTTCGTTTTATTTTTAAAGGATTTGGTCCTGAGTGATTTCTGCCTGTGGTGGTACTTGGGTCTTTGTATGGATTTTTCCGAAGCGTTACAAAAGGAAATTTGAGGCTTTAGGATTAAGTTATGGGAAGTCAATTAAGGTGTTATGATCAACTCATTGCCCAAGGACGTCTAACTCTAGGTTGGCAAAAATTCGGAGTGTTACACATCATGCCCTAAAACAAGCTGGATGTAAGGCACATACATCATGACGAGCCTTTGGATCCCCGTACCATGCTCGTTTCGACATCTCGGCCAGGTCGCGCCCACTTTTGTCAGGATTGGAATGTCTCCAACACCTTTTACTATGAAATCCACTCGCCTGTTTCACCACATGCAAAACATCAAGGCCATTAAAACTGAAGTAGGCCATAATAATGGCAACAATGTAAAAATTATGTCTAAAACCTATGAAAATTTAGGTTTGGATTGGCCTGATGTTTGTGTTTGCCCTTGATCAGGCGAACAAAACCTTGTGAATGGGTTGGATGAATACACACCATCGGCCAACTATGGTCAACATCTCATCATAACAGTTTCCTATAGTGTGGCCCACCTAAGTAATGGATATCGAGAGCTTAGCATAAAGTAGATGTCACACAATCATCATGGCCAGCTCATAAATCATGGGCTAGAGGTGTTACAAAGAATTTCACATCACAAAGTGCATACACTGTTAATCTGGTGTGAGCAATTACTATGAGGAGCGGATTTGGTCAGGTTGAGACCATGGCCTGCCTTGATGTATTGATGTATCTATTGCATATCTATATTGTCCATCTATTTTGCCCACTTATTTTGGGGCATGGCCCAAAACTAATCAAATCCAAGTCTCAAGTGGACCTACCATAAAAAATAATGGCGGGCCATGAAATTTTGCAATCAAGATCATGTGACCTTAATTGACATGTTGGATGACAAATAAACATCACGGTGGATCTCATGAAGTATTTAATGGTGGCGTTAAATCACTATCATATCCCATGGTGTGGTCCACCTAAGATAAGAACTCAATTCAGTTTTCGGCCCATGCACTAAAATAAGAAAGCAAAATGGATGCATGACGTGGATAGAAGTAGATTATGTGGTGGGCCTCATACCACCGCCTGATGTGCTGATGTCATCAAGTTTGTAGGCCCCACTATAATACATATGTTATATCCACACTATTCATTCATTTGTTGAGATCATTTCTGGGCACGGCTGAAAAATGATGCATGTTCAAAACCAAGTAAACCACACTACTGAAAGTAGTGGGACAATGACACCCATTGTTGAAACCTACTTAAGCCTCATTGTGGTGTTTATTTGCTGTCCAACGTGTTTATAGGGTTAAATAGACTTAGGTGAAGAAAAAATACAAACATTCAAAACTTTTGCAGCCACCAAAATATTTTGAATGATAGGTCCCATCAATCCTCGTTGATTTTCATGGTACAATGTACGTGAGTTCGTGAGTTTTCGGCGTGTGCCCTTAAATAATCTCACAAAATAGACAGACAATATAAAGTAACAAATATATATTGGTGTGACTTATACAAGAAGTCGGTGCTGAATGGCACACCACGCAAAATGGATGCATGGTGGATATAAAACACGGAAGTAGATTGCACCGTGGGCCATACCACTGCAATTCACTAAGTTTCGTGGGCGCCACCATAATACATATATTATATCCACACCATTCATTCATTTTTTGAGATAATTTAAGAGTATGGCTAAAAAATGTAGTTCAAAACTCTAAGTAAACCACGCTATCGAAAGTAGCAGGTATAATGACGTTCATTGTTAAAATTTCTTAGGCCTAATGCAATGTTTATTTGCAATTCAACCTATTTATAACATTAAATAAACTGAGAAAGCACAAATATAAGCTTAATTCAAAACTTTGATGACCACAAAAAGAATTTTAAATAATAAACGCATTCGATCCTGGTTGCCTTTTCGTGGCATAATGTATTTGAGCTTTGGATTTACCTTATTTTTTAGCTCATACCTTTGAATGATATTCTAAAATAGATATATAATATAAATATATAATTATAAGAAATACATCAACGTGGGACTTACAGCACTTAGTGACTTTAAAACACCACGGAGGTCGGTGCTTAGTGGCACACCACGTAATCACTCCCATAAAATACATATATCAATGTGGTCCCCATGTTGACGGCCCAACCCTAATATCCCCATTTCGCCACCAAGACCGATTATCTCCACGATCCACCTTATGAACGGCTAGGATCATGCATAACGAACCACATGTCGCATCAAGAAATTGGTGGGGCCCGCTGGGATTAGGTGACTGCTGCCTCCTCTCTCTCTCTCTCTCCAACCCCTGTTTATTTATTTATTTATTTATTTTCTTCCTGACGTTGGACTGTGCTTTTAGACCAGTCTTTTATATTTTCTTTTGCTTCCAACCCTTGACTTTCTAGGGTTTTTTTTTTGCCATCTTTTGTTTTTGTTTGTCATTCATCAAACCCTAATCAAACCCTACCGTTTGCAGTAGAAGATCGAAGGAAAACAGCAGCAAGATCTGATCCATCTTCCATGTCGCAGACATCATCTCGGACCTAAAAATTCGGACACGAGAAGAAATCTCTAAAACCACATCTAAGACGTCCAAAACCCCAGATCAAAACCCCCCAATCTAAGACGATCTTTGATGCAGGCTCGAGACGGAAAGGACCCCCTTTTCTAGTTGTATCACATCCGTTAAAAGGGGAAATCAAGGGCCTCTATCTGATCCCTTGAAAGGGGTCCTGATTCCAGAGCAGATCTCACCTGGGTTTCTTTTAAAATGTTCAAATCGGCTTTCTATCATGGGAATTCCCTCCTTGGGGAGGTTGAGATATACCCAAAGAACCCCAACATCGACATCCCGAACAAGGAAATCCGGATCTCACATTTCAGCCCTCCAAGTGAGAGGTGCCCGCCTTTGGCGGTCCTCCACACCATCGCAGCAGGCGGTGCTTGCTTCAAAATGGAACAGTCGAAGCCGCCGCTGTCGGAGCAGTCCGAGGAATCGTCGCCGTTCTTTAGTTTGCACACCGCTTGTCTCAGAGAAAACAAGGTATAAAATGAAGAAATCAACTTACCACCATATGAAAAAAAAGAAGAAAAAAGAGGACAAGAAACAAATCCCCATTCCCAAATGCTTTGGTGATTGAACACTGAACAAGGACCTCAGAAACTGAACCAAATTTCAAAGGATTTGCTGAAATTTCTGGCTTAAAGTATCATTTAGTTGATACCCAGATACGAACTTCATTCTGATAGCCAAGTAATATTTTTCCAATTGCAAATATATAATTTCTATAATCATATCTTCGAATCGGGTATGTGTGTTTCGAACTCCTCTGATGCTAACATAACTCAATTTGTATGTGCAATGTGACACATCCACTTGTATTGAATCCATGACTGTTATTACTCAATAATGTACTCGTGGGTACGCTGCTTTGAGTGAACATGAATGTGCGTATTATGGAAGTATAGTTGTAGTGGAGTGTGAACATGGACAATTAGTAATAATAAATTATACTTTGATTTTTGCAGCAACAGAGGGTGTTGACAGTAACCTTGAGTTTGATTTGATGATAATTGAAAGTCAATTGGTGATTTCGTGTAGCTTTAGTTGCCTGGTTGAGGGAAAATACATTTATGATGTTTGTCTTCTTCGGTGCATATTTTAGATTTACAACACTGGTTGAATTATTTTCAAGCCTTTGTTCATGATGGGCAGAACAGATGGATACAAGGTTGTTAGTGATAAGATTACAATTAAATGCATTGATTATTAGTGGCTGGCATTGGTGGTGAAAAAACCTTTTCCAATTGCTCGCATCAGGAAGAAACGATTACTGTTTGATTTTGATTTTTGTGAGATGATTTATCTTCATCTTATTTCTCTTCATGTATACATATTTAAGTAAGTCTTAGTTGTATGGGGAATGCAGTAGTGCTGGGGTCTTAGCAGCCATAATTGGTGGTGAAAAAACCTTTTCCAATTGCGTGCATTAGGAAGAAGGAATACTGTTTGGTTGTGATTTTTGTGAGATCATTTATCTTCATCTTATTTCTCTTCATTTATGCATATTTTACTATGTAAGTCTTAGTTGTATGGGGAGTAGTGCTGGCTGCTGGGGTCATGGTTAGTTGGATTGTGTTATGGAAGAAGAAGGGTAGCTGTTCATGTTGCCTTACTTCTCGAGTCACATCAACCAATTTCACGAGATGATTTGTCAGCCTTCTTGTCTTGTATGTATCTATAATATGTAGAGTTCTGATCCCCTACAACCAGCTGTGTGTTAATTTAAAATACAACCTACTTTCACAAGTAATTATATTTACAAGGTTATAAGTGGAAAGAAAAAGTCTGCAGGCATAGAATAATGACTTGTAATGTAATCGGTTGTAGAGGTGATCAGTTCTCTAAGATGTAGATGCACACATACTAACACACATTATAGAGGTTTGCTAATTCCACGCAAATGTGGATCCATCCGCATCCACATGAAGGCACACATGCCAATACGGGGCACACGTACTTCAGGCCCACCTGAGGTGTGACAATGGCCTGATTTATAAGCCAGAGTTGTAAGCAGTGTGGACTGCATGATGGAAAGATCTGATCTCACACGTGTTCAATATTTGGCATGTGTCTGCTTGTTAATGGGCAGGGCTCCCGCACACGTTTGGAATTAGCAGACCTCCACATTATACCTCATCGTATCATGTTTATGGCTTTTTGTATGAATTTAGTTGTCTTAGGGTTCGCTTGGCAGTGAATTTTTCTATATTGTGGAATTAACTGGATTTGCAAATCAGCTTTGAGGTGGGAATGCAAAAAAGGCTCTTTTGAGGGATTTTGATTCCTCTGAAATCCAAATCTCTCAAAATCCTTGCTACCAAATGATCTGAAAAAAGAAAAGAGAAAAAGAAGAAGAAATCCCCACAATTCCCTCTGAATCTACACGCTAAACGAGCCCTTAGTGGAGTGTAGTAATGAACAAATTATTGTTGTGAGGGTTGTGTTTGATAGCATTATGGCAGCAAAGGGTTATGGAAGGATCCATAAATCTTCTCTATATTATGTCCCAGAGGGTTATGGTTGCTGTTGCCGTAATTTGGTTGTATGGTGGAGATAGAGCTTTTATGCATGTTGCCTTCTGTACATAAATTTCTTTATTTCCCTCCTGAGTCTAAGCCATGGATGTGATTTATTAGCATTAGGATCATGGTTAGTGTTTTAATTATTGTTGGTGAAAGGAGAATCGACAAAACAAGTATGGGATTTTTTATTTTTTATTTTAAATTTGAGAGTATGAGATAAATGTTAACGTATGGTGCTTACTGTGCTTACAGACGGCGATCATGCAACTAGGAGAGGAGGAGCTGCATTTGGTGGCCATGTCTTCTAGGAAGAATTTTGAACAATATGCATGTTTTTGGGGTTTTAATGTCATGCCAGGGTTGTATAATTCTTGTCTTGTCATGCTGAACTTGAGATGCCTTGGCATTGTGTTCGATCTTGATGAAACACTTATAGTTGCCAACACGATGCGCTCGTTTGAGGACCGAATTGATGCCCTACAGCGAAAAATAAATAGCGAGGTAGACCCACAACGCATTTCCGGCATGTTGGCTGAGGTCAAGCGGTATCAGGATGACAAAGTCATCTTGAAGCAATATGCAGAAAATGACCAGGTTGTTGAAAATGGGAAGGTGATCAAAGTTCAATCCGAGATCGTCCCACCATTATCCGACAATCATCAACCAATCATTCGTCCTCTCATAAGGTTACAAGAGAAGAATATCATATTGACCCGCATAAATCCTGTGGTATGTATTCATCCTCAAAGTTCTCATTATATGTGAGACCTAGCCCAGTGAATTTGTACTTTTCATGGTCAATAAGAAGTTTTACTTATATATGTTGATCTTGTTTAAATCAAGATAAGCCCAATTGTTTAAGTAATTCCAGACCTTTTTCTTCATAGATTCGTGATACCAGTGTCCTTGTAAGGCTAAGGCCTGCATGGGAGGATCTTCGTAGCTACTTAATTGCAAGAGGCCGCAAGCGGTTTGAGGTGTATGTTTGCACGATGGCAGAAAGAGATTATGCTCTAGAAATGTGGAGGCTTCTTGACCCAGATTCAAATTTGATCAACCCAAAAGAATTATTGGATCGCATTGTCTGTGTTAAGGCTGGTAAGTTGTGCATAAACTTTTGCTTCTTGCATTTTGCATGATCACATGTAATATAGATGGATTTCGGTGAGGATTCAATGTAAAGTCTAAGAAATACATATTGCAAACTGATATCTTAAGCACGCTGGTACCATGGAGCATAAATTTATGCAAATTTGAAGTTCTTTTTCATGTTACTAGGCCTATCTTACTTTTACCAGCAATCTTTTACACTATAATTCCCATCTCTGTCATATTGCATGTGGCATCACGCTTTATCGATCCACTTCATCTGTGTTCTATGTAAGTATGTGCTTCTAAACCTCTTACATAATTGTAGCACTATTGCTGATTCGTGGAATTTGAATAGGGTTAAAAAAATCATTGCTGAATGTCTTTCAAGATGGAATCTGCCATCCGAAGATGGCATTGGTGATTGATGATCGTCTGAAAGTGTGGGAGGATAAAGATCAACCTCGAGTCCATGTCGTTCCTGCATTTGCCCCATACTATGCTCCTCAAGCAGAGGTATGGCAGACTCCCAAGACGTTCCTTATGAGATATGCTGTCTCCTGGTTTATACATTCCCTAGTGAACTCGTTCTTATTCCGACTCTCTCTCTCTCTGTAGGCAAATAATGCTGTCCCAGTTTTATGCGTTGCAAGAAACGTTGCATGCAATGTTAGAGGTGGTTTTTTCAAGTAAGAAAAAAAAAAACTCATCCTATACCAAGTCTCTTGCTGTAATCAATTTGCATGTTTTGGCTATCATTGCTGCAAGTGATATTCTACCACATACTCTGCTGATTCACTTGCATGTGGGTTTGTGGCATGTTTTTTGTCGTGGTTCAACCACGGTTAACATTGGCAGAGAATTTGATGATGTGCTTTTACAATGGATTTCTGATGCATTCTATGAAGATGAAATGATTGATTTTCCTCCAGCTCCTGATGTGAGCAATTATCTAGTCTCAGAGGTAAATCATGAGAAAAAAAATGATCTGCTACTTCTATTTTTTATTACGTAATTATCTTAATCGGCCTTCTATTAATTATGGTTTAGGATGATGCTTCTGCTTCAAATGGAAACAAGGACCTGCTATCTTTTGAGGGCATGACTGATGTTGATGTTGAAAGGAGATTGAAGGTCATTTCAATTATCTTAGTCATAGTGTACATGTTTAGATGTCCGCACTTCATCTTTTCTTTTCTTTTTGTTTTTCTCCTTTATGAGGATGCGACCTTCAATCAATGTTGTTATTTGTATTAAACTGATTCGAATTTCATTGACACACCTGTGAAATTGAATCCCTTGGTTCAGGATGTAAATGTCCAAGCTCTTCAAGTTTCTTCTGCAGTCAATAATATTGACCCAAGGCTTGCATCTTCTATCCAGCATGTGCTGGCTTCTTCATCGAGTATGATTCCACAGACTTCTCAAGGGCCCATTTCTTTTCAGAATATACAATACCCTCAGGCTATTCCAACAGTCAAGCCGCTGGGCCTTGTTGGCCCTTCAGAACCTAGCTTGCAAAGTTCTCCTGCTAGAGAAGAGGGGGAGGTTCCTGAATCTGAATTAGATCCTGACACACGGAGAAGACTTCTCATATTACAACATGGACAAGACACAAGAGAGCAAACCTCGAATGATCCTCCATTTCCAGTCCGCCCTGCTCTACAAATTTCAATGCCACCAGTGCAATCACATGGAAGCTATTTCACAATGGAAGAAGAGATGAGTCCGAGAAAAATGAACAGAGCCAGGGAATTTCCTATAGAGCCAGAAGCTTTGCATTTTGATAAGAATCGATCTCCTCATCCATCGTTCTATCATGGTCTGGAGAATTCTCTTCCTCCTAATAGATCTCTTCATGAAAATCAAAGATTTCCGAAAGAGGTAAATGTTGGTGGTTTAATTTTCTTGTGGTCTAGAAATTTATGCCAGTGTGATAAATTGTAAAAATGATATAATTTTTTAAAAAACTCATTTACAGTTACGTCATGGAGACGACCGATTCAGACCAAATCATCCACTTCCAAATTATCATTCCTCAGGTATTTTTGGACCTAAAAATAATCGGACTCGAAAACCTCAATACCATGTCTCATTCTGTTGACATGTTAATGATTGCTTCTTTTAATGGATCATTTTATGATGAATATGTTGAGCCTGATGTGGTGATCTTCACTTTTAGGATTTTTTATATAATGTTTTCCCTGTCCTCAGCATGAGTTATCTATACATTTGTGCACACTCTACTTCCAGTTTTTTTTTTTTTTTTTTTTTTGAAATCTTATTCTTTTTTGCTAATTTTTGGCTCTTTTCTCACACTTTTGCATATAGTATTCATGTATCTCAACTAAAACAACCTTCAATTTTGTGTGCATAGATCCACTCGTAGGTTTTTTGTCTTGTTTGTTAATTTTGTCAATGGACCTTAGTTGATGACCGTTTCATGTGAATTACTCATCTTTTTGCGCATGTCTTGTGTTCCCAGAAGCATTTCTTGTCACACTCTCCATCTATGCATGTTTTTAGAAACCAAAATTTGATCAGAATAGGAAATAATGTTTATATGATGGAAATTAGTACTGTCTATGTTGTACATATTTATTTCTACGTGGGTGATGGTAGAGGGTGTGTTTTTGGCTCGACACAATTTTGATTCTCCTTAAAACTTTTGTGTTGATGGAACTTTAGCTATTTTTGCTTCTCGCATATTTGGGTTATGTTGAAATTGCAATGCACAACTTGTTGGTCATTCAAAGGATCACATTTGTTTTTTTTTTTTTTTAGAGGAAAAAAAATTCTTTTTTTTTGGAAAGATGCGTTGCTTGGACCCTAGGTGAGACAGTCGTACCAAATGTGCGCTGAGGTTTGCTTGTGCAATAATTGGCTTTTCACATGAGTTACCCTCATGGGTCATCTCGAAACATGGATCAAAGCTTCCCCTAAGTATGGGATGGATATCAAGCAAGAAAGGGCTTGGGTATAGAGGTTCTTCTAAAACTCCAAATTCCTAGGATATGGGTATGACAAGAATGTATGGCTCGTATGGGCTTTGGTAAAAAATGGAGCCAGTGGATGAAGGCTTGCATCGAATGGGCTTTGGTAAAAAATGGAGCCAGTGGATGAAGGCCTGCATCGAATCCTCCCATTTCTCGGTTCTCATCAATGGTGTTCCTAAGGGTTTCTTCTCCAGTTCGAGGGGCCTGCGCCAAGGAGATCCCCTCTCGCCCCTCCTCTTTTTGCTAATTTCTGAAGCCCTCTCTCAAATGCTCCTAAAGGCCCAAAGTGCTGGTTTGATAAGAGGCATTTCCATGCCTGGGGTTCATCTGCCGATCACTCACCTTCAATTCGCTGATGATACGCTGATCACTTGTGAAGCCGACGCTGAAGCTATTGCTAATCTCCTCACCACTTTGAGATGTTTTGAGGTTGTCTCGGGTCTTCGCATTAATATGTCAAAGTCGAAAATTTTCGGGATCCACGTTGCCGAGCGAGATCTCATTTCTTTCGCCCAAACTGTCGGTTACTTCAGTGCCTCGCTGCCGACCTTCTTTGTCGGCCTGCCGCTGGTCGTTGGCCCCCCACCCCTTTCCATGTGGGATAGGGTGGTGGAGAAATTTCAAAAATCTCTGACTACCTGGAAATACCGGTACTTGTCTATAGGAGGCAGACTCACGCTCATTAAAGCGGCCCTATCAAATATCCCCATTTACTTCATGTCCCTCTTTCGCTGCCCCCCCCGTCATCTAGCGTCGGATCGACAATCTAAGAAGAGATTTTCTATGGACTGGAAAGGAAAATCAGAATAAATTTCACCTTTTAGACTGGAAGGAGGTCTGCACGCACTTCCAAGAGGGTGACGCCAATGTCAAGAATGTCAAGGTTATGAATAAGGCCCTTTTGGGTAAATGGACCTGGAGACTGGGAACAGAACCGGATGCTCTGTGGAATAGCGTCATCAAGGGCAAATATGGAACCTCTCCGGGTGGTTGGTGGACTACGGACTCTTCAGCTTACAGAGCATCTCGTCTGTGGAAAGGAATCCTTCATTCTAAAAAGCGGTGATGGAAAACATTCGTTTCCAGTTGGGTGATGGATTTGATATTCACTTTTGGGAAGATCATTGGATTGGGGAGCGGTGCTTGAAGGACAGCTTCCCCTCCATTTACCGTATAGCTGTTTGGAAGGACAAGCCCATCAATTGGTTCTTTTCCCGCTCTAACCATGACATTGTCTGGGACATTAACTGCCGCAGAAAGCTCCATGATTGGGAAGTTCCCCTTTTCGCCGATCTCTTGCAATGTTTATCCTCGGCCTCCCCTTCTCTCTCTGAGAGGGATCAGATCACCTAGACCAAGGAAAAATCATCCCAATTCACAGTCAAATCCTTATACTCTTTGCTGCATCGGCCCTCCCCTCCTAATGTTCCGGCTTTCCCGTTCATCTGGAAATACCCCGCCCCTCCTAAACTCATCTGTTTCACTTGGCTGGCCTCTAGGAACCGCATCTTAACTATCGACAATCTTATGAAGAGGGGTATGCAGCTTGCAAACATTTGCTTGTGTTGTATGGCTTCTGACGAATCGGTAGACCACCTGCTCGTGCACTATCCTTTAGCTTCTGAGATTCGATCAGAATTTCTTTCAAGGTTCAGCGTCAGCGGCGTTACGCCGGCATCTGCGTCCTCCCTCCTGTCCTATTGGCATGGATTCAAGCTGGGCAGGCATATCTCCAAGCTGTGGAAGTTGACACTTTTGGCTATATGGTGGGTGGTTTGGCAGGAGCGTAATGATAGATGCTTTAACAATGTCCACGCTTCGGCTAAAGTTGTAGGGTCAAGAGCAAAGCATTTGATTATCGAATGGGCTTCTGCTGTGCCCTCTCTTAAAAACTTTAATTTTCTCTTTTTAGGTTGCTAGTTTTCTTTGTTCTGCTTCTGCTACCTCAGCAGCCCCCTTTGTTGGTTCTCTTTTCCTTAATGAAATCTCGTTGCTTTAAAAAAAAAAGAAAAAAGAATGTATGGCTCGTCAGTATAATATTGTTAAGATGTTTCCACCATAATATTTGGTAGTTGGAATTTTGATTCCAATGAGATGGAAGTGAGGGCTCTGTGGATGAAAGAGCTAGTCCAGATCAGTGTTGTCAAATGTGTTATAGGTGTAGGCCCAGGCGTTCAAGGCAGTTGTGTGTTGCTTGGAACCTAGACGAGATGGTTGTACCAGATGTATGTCAAGGTTTGCCTATGGAATGGTTGGGTTTTCACATGAGGTACCCTTATGGGTTACCTCAAAGTGAGTGAGTGGATTAAATCCCTATCGGAGTGGGAACATATAAGAAGGGGCTTCTAAGCCCTCTTTCAATGATTTTTTTTATTATTTTAAAGATTGATGCTCAAGTCTTCTCTTGAGTTTCTTACATTTTCCACAAACTTATGAGACCCTTTTCTTTTTTATTTCTTTATTGTAATAGTGTGGTAAGGTCACCTTGGATTTCTTGAAAGTAGTTTGAGCTTTTGTTGGTGTTGTACAAGAGATTGAAGATGAACTGGGGAGTTTAACGGAAATGGAAAGTATAGGTTAGAGGATTTGAGGATTTTGAAAGAAAAAAAAAAGGATTTTAAGGTTTGGAAAATGTAAGGATTTCGGCAAAATTGTGAATTTTGAATTGGTGAATTTGGGGGAGTTGGCGAATTTAAGGTTAGGTTAGGAGGAAATTGGGAAATTAGGATTTAGAATGGGAGGAGTAGGGGAAAATTGAAAAATTGAGGAGAGTAGGAATTCGGATTTAGAGTTTGGGGAATTTAGCGAAAATTGGGGATATGGTATTTTGGGCTAAGAGGAATTATATACTATTGACTTTGATTGGGAAAATTTGATATGTGGCTTTTATGTAGATAGGACAAGTCCCACCAATTTCTCACCTTTAGTTTGCTGATGATACGATCCTACTTTGTGTAGTCGATGTTAACATGGTGGATGGGTTGGGGATGATTATTAGGTGCTTTGAAGTTTTGGATTCCAAAAATTCATTTCTCATGGTTTAATATTGACTTTCCAGGTTAGTTTTAGAAGTTTTGGATGAAATAGATGATGTGTTGAAATATTGGCATCATATTAGCAATCGTCGTCATCATTATCATGGCCTTGGCCCATCTATAATGACAATAATATTAACTTTTTTTTTTTCTTTTTAAAAATAAAAATAAAAATTGAAATACAATTTTCAATATAATTATGTATCTTCGGACATGTTGGGTGTTCAGATTTTCAGTATCCCTGTGTTTGACACCTTGCATTCATGTTTGACATTGACATGTCTCTGTTAGAGTGACATAAGGTGGGACATTTAATTGATCATTAACAAGCAAGTTCTTATCCACATTTATGCATGCATGTATTCACATGTATAAGCATGCAGCAAGGTTTTCTGTTATGGTATTGGTGGCCGTATCCGTCACCACTCACCACTGTTACCTTGACCTTTACGATACGGCCCACAACAGCCATTATGGTTTTTTTTTTTTTTCATTGAAAAACCGAAAAACCTGTATCAGCCTTGTAACGGACTGTTATGGGGCGGTTGCGGCCTTTTTGGGGGCCGTAACGGGCCATCATGGGGCTGTAACGGTGGTTACAGGTTATTTTTTTCCCATAATGTATAATGGTTGCCACCGTTACTTTTACGTAACGGCCGTTACGGCACACCATGGCATGCAGATTCTTTTGTGTGCACTCTGCTCCACCTTCTGCACGAGGAATTAGAAACAGATTGATTCCATACAAGATGAAACATTTGAACATTCTACGTTGGAATTATATGACTTACCTGATTGATTATGTCATTAGTTGCTGGCTGCAATCTCTTACCTATGTTGTCACTTTACTGAAAATTGCTCATTGAAGGTGATGAGATGCCTTTGGGTCGGACATCTTCTGGCAACAGAAATCTTCATTTTGAATCTGGACGAGTTACAGCACAGTACCCCGAAACGCCTGCTGGAGTTCTACAAGAAATAGCAATGAAGTGTGGAACAAAGGTTATTGGGTGGTTTTGTTGTAACATCGAAGTTGTGTGTAAACTGTCTATACTTCTCTTCATTATGTTGCTCTTAGTATCATTCTTATTTGCATTTGTTTCCTTGTAGGTGGAATTCAGGCCAGCTTTAGCTGCTACCACAGAGTTACAGTTTTCAATTGAGGTTTGTTGGTTTAGTCCTTGGTTAATGCATATCTTTATGACTTCAACTCCAGTTTATAAAGTATGGTTTGAAACTGCATCACTGGTTTTCTGTTTTCTCGATCATTTTTCATGGGTACTTTAGTTTGTTCATCTGCCTCACACATGCTTCTGCCATATAGTATATGTCCAGAAAAAAAGCAATATATTTCCCTTTTTTGATGTTTATTCTATCATCAATTAATTTGTGATTTTGGCCACTTCGCAACTGTTGCAACTTGAAGGTTTTATCATTATTATTATTGTTGTTTTAAATTTCACAGATTATATGATTAGATATGCATCCGCTGTAATTTCGATTTGCAACTATTGAACAGTCCTGTTACTGTTCAAATTTTGTACTTGTTTTATTGCATGAAGAAATGTTTTTACGATGTTATTATCTTTTTCTTGTCTGGCAACACGATTGATTAAATTTTTATGAATTATTGTTCTTCTAGGTTTGGTTTGTTGGAGAAAAAATAGGTGAGGGGATTGGTAAAACAAGGAAGGAAGCCCAACGTCAAGCTGCTGAGAGCTCCCTTAGGACTTTGGCCAGTAAGAAGCTACCAGATTTGCAGTACTTGTTATGACATACTCATTATATAACAGAAAACAAAGTCTGTTGATTCATTATTTATGGTTTGCATTTTGTACTGAGAAAACATGCCAGTCATCATTATATTACTGCCTTTCCCATTTGACACTGTTGTTTTCTATGTGGGTACTCGCAAGTGATTCTAGTTGTGCCGAGGTCTGGTTTGACAACTGCTGTGAATACAGAAGTTGATAGTTAGGTGTATGTTTCATGAAAATTATGTCTTCCTCAAAATTGGAAACCGGAACGAACCAGCCAATTTTGTTGACTCCTTTAAAATTTCAGTTAGTGCTTGAACCGCTAAATGACTAATAATTGCCTACCTTGTCAATCACCTTAGTAGACAATAGACTCACTAGCATTTATAAACTGCATTGTTTTTTTTTTAAAAACTCCGTGCAATTAAACCTAAAAGTTTAAAAGCTGATTTCTGATTTTTTTGAATGGCAACTAAAATTTTGTGAAAGAGGAAAGAGAAACAAGAGGTCGAGAGGCCTATACAACCAACTGAGATGATTAGAAATCATCTATCACATGAGGCCTAGGCCACCCCCAACTCTTATAATTGGCTCACTAATATGACCTTAAAAGATGTTGAGCCCCATTGTGCAGCTGATGACTCTACCCCTAGCCCTTATGAAGGCAGCTTTTTTCTATGCTGCTTTGTTACAGAGTTTCTATTGTTTCATTCCTTCTGGATTGACTGTAAAACTGCAAGCAGAGCAAGGCACCAAGGTGACATTTTTCTTTTTCTTTTTCTTTTTCCATCTGAGCCCCATGCCACCTCAGCAACCAGTCATAAATCTCCCTAACATCACCCAATCGATCCCGTGAAGACCAAAGAATCTCCACCAAATTTGTTCAGAAAACTCACAATGCTAGAAAATGTGTCCAACTTACTCGTCACTTCAGAGGCATAGGATACAAGGGATTTCTGCTTTTTAAGCGATTGATGGTGAGCTTCAATGTTTCTCATTATCCAACCAAATGAAATCACCCTTGAGGGCCCTTGTAACTTCAAGTGTGCACTATTGGAGCTGTCGCCTGCTGCAAGAAACCCCCGAGTCCTGACAACATTGTGTAAATGACTGGACAGAAAAGATCCAACTAGATTTAAGTACCATTGACATTCATTCCTTTACCCAAATGTTGGGTTGCATCTATTTAATTGTAGACAGTCCATAAGACAGACGAATTCTTTGATCTCGTCATTATTAAGGGCCCTTTTAAAGACCAGTGACCACGCTACCTGGCCACCACTTCTATTGAAAGCCCTGGAGGAATACCATGATTTCTCTTTTTGAAGCTACCTGGTACAACCTCTGAAGGCTTGACAGAGAGCTACATTATCACACCACACACCTTCCCAACTATTGCCTTAGAAATCCTTCTCAATTATGAACTTTGCTCTCCATATCCTTGAAGCCCTCTATTGAGATGCGCTCCAATAAACTACCCTCCTGGCCTAGCCCCATATTTACACGAACCACTTTTTCAAAAACCGCCTTCTTTTACGTGGAACTTTGAGAACCAATTCCCCAGTGATGCAGTGTTTATGTGCTTTTGCGATTTCATCCCTCTCCCTCCTAGCTTTTTGGGTTTGCGGACTTTTCCTTGATCAATGTGGTGAAACTTTATGCTTCTCATCTGTGCAGTGCCTTGCTGAAGAAATTCCCCTTTCTAGCCTTTTGGATAATACTTGATGGGTGCTAGAACAAGGACAAAATAAATTGGCACATTCGTTAATGCTGAGTGTGTGCGTGCGTGTCTGTGTCTGTGTCTATGTCTATGTCTATGTCTATATATATGGGAAAAGGTTCTATGCGGTCAAGCTCATGGCAACTTCCCATGAGGTCGAGCTGTGTGGGCCTCACCGTGATGCATGTCGAACATCTACCCCATCAGTCAGATGCACCATTCCATGGTGGGCCTGGGGCTTAAAAATCAAGTCAATCCGTGACTTGTGTGGGTCACACCACATACAAAAGTTGAGAGGGCTTACTCTCCATTAAAACATTCATAATCATTTGTTGGGCCCACCGAGATGTGTTTCACAAATCCAGCCCATCCATTATGTGTGTCCCACTTGGACGAGAGGTCGGACCAAGTTTTAGACGCATCCAAATTTCAGGTGGGCCCCACCAAGTGCTTTTACATGTCTTCACATGATTTTAGATGGTATGGCCCACCTGAGTTCCGTATGCGGCTGATTTTTGGGATATCCCATAATTTAAAGGGGACCCATCAAATGCACGGTGTTGATGTTTGACATGCATCACGATGGGGCCCACACAGCTCGACCTCATGGGAAGTTCCCATGAGCTCGACTGCATAGAACCTTTTACATGTGTGTGTGTGTGTGTTGCGCGCGCTTTTTGTATTCCCTACGTTTATTTTATATAACATATATAAGAATGACCATAATACATTCATTTTATATGAGCAGGTAGGGACAGCATAGCGTGTGTGAGTGATCCAGGGTTCAATCCCTGGTAGTGTTACCTTAAAAATAAAAAAATCCTGATTACATTGTCGATGATTGGTAGGAAAAACATATGTTATGCTTTGGTCACACTAAGGGTAGTGTTTTTGTGTGAAATCTGCCTCCTGGGTTGTTTTCACTAGTTAATCTATAGAGGCACCCAGCGTGCATTCCCTCTCTTTTTGAACTATTAATGATGCCGTTTGTTCTTAGTGGAACAACTTGATTGTTTGAGAGAAGCTCTTTTGGCCTATTTTCTGTTTGGATTTTTTGTTTTGTTTTGTTTGGGGGGATGCTTTCCGTTGAAATTTTTTTTCCTGTGATTACTTTCTATTGGATTTTGATCCTTCCATATTTGTTATTGCAGATAAATATATATCAAGAGTTTCGCCTGATCTGAATGCTGTGCATGGGGATTCAAATAAGCTTTCCCATAAAAACGACAATGGTTTTTTACGTGATGCGAATTCCTTCGGGTATCCAGCATTCCCGAGGGAGGATCCCTTGCCAATCGCAAGTACATCAGACCAGTCCAGGTTTCTGGACCAGAGGCAGGAGGGTTCTCTGAAAGGAATGGCTCCTGTTTCATCCCTCAAAGAATTAGTGAGATATCTAGAAACTTTAGACTCTTGTTATATCATCATCTTTTCCTTTTCGAAGTTCCTTTGCCTCTGAGAGAAATGGCTTTAAACTTGATTTTTTTTGGACACTGACATCCTGATGATTTCTTTCCAGTGCATGGTGGAGGGTCTTAGTCTAGTTTTTCATGCTCAGCCTCAACTTTCAACATTGTCCAGCCACAAGGGAGAAGTGTATGCAGAGGTTATTATCTTATATTCTGTGTTTAGAGCTAGCTTCTAGGATGATTGCCTGTTTGTTTCTTAGAATTTTTAAAAACTCGATTGCATGCTCAAAAGATGTGCCTGCCGATATCTACTTAAGTTGAAGGTGGAACTTCGTTCCTCAAACCCCAAGAAAAATGGACCCAATAGTTGGAAAATTGGAAAATCGTAGTTGGGCAGTCAAACACTCATGCAGTCCAAGTTTCATGATTTTACTTCTTGGATTCTTGGAATCATTATCATCACATCATCATCTGAGTCTTAACCCAACTAATTGGAGTCAGCTACATGAATCCTGCTTTGCCACTCCTCTCCATCACGGATAATATCCTTGGTGTCTAGTAATATTGTTGCAATTTTGTTTTGCTGGGTGATGTGGAATTTTCTTTGTTGACCTGGATCCCTTTTTATCATTGGGTGGAAAGATATGTCCTGTTTCTTTCTTGTATTAATTTGCTTTTATTAATTGTGGACTTTGTTCTAGGTTGAAATTGCAGGGCAGATTTTAGGCAAAGGAATTGGGTTGACGTGGGAAGAAGCCAAGCTGCAGGTAATATGCTTTTTGCTGTTGTATTTTTTTGGGGAGAACATGGTTTATTTGGGACCTCTACAACAGTTATATGCATCTTTGTAGACAGTGCAATCATTAATGTATCTTTAATTGTCTGCAACAGAT
This sequence comes from Magnolia officinalis, assembly GCA_021015155.1. NCBI lineage: Eukaryota > Viridiplantae > Streptophyta > Magnoliopsida > Magnoliales > Magnoliaceae > Magnolia > Magnolia officinalis. Next base: position 61,299 of record JAJHSJ010002605.1, read on the forward strand.
ATATGTCCATAGTTGTCCAGGCATTAAGTTTCTTTACAGACAATGCAATCAAAGATGGAATTTAATCTACTAGGATAGATTAGAATACATCTGACTTTGAAGATGAAATATCACTCAGTATCCTCCAATTTAACATTTTCATCATTTGCAGCAAACAGTAGGAAAATGAAGAGTAAGAATCCGAGTTCTCTATCAGTTACTAACATGGAGCTTCCCTGTTGTGCATGAGTTTGCATACCAAGGGCCAAAGTTGGCTTGTCCAAGCCATTTATATGATGGCCCCATCATGAATGGACCATGCCCCCAAAATTTTCCAAATTGAAGATCCTAGCTATCCAATCTTTGTCCTTTCTTCCCTTGAATGCAGGGCGTTGGTGTATTTCCTTTTCACCAAGTATTTACATGCCAACAATGAAAAGGCTAGAGTTGTCTGATTGAAGAGATTTTTTGGGCACGGTGCATCAATGTCAAGAGATAAAAGGTTCAATGGTCTGGATTACCAAACCTTGGGTCCCACATGTACAAACTACATGTATTCCAGTGAACTTTGCTGTCAGTCACTAACAGAGAACTCAGACTGAGTTGAATAGATGTGGAGTAACACCACATGAAACCCTACTCTCACCAGAGGGGCTCCCAGGGCTAGAATCCCATCTCGGCATATTGAAAGAAAAGTAAATTTCTTTACATTGAATGGTTCAATAGCCTTTCTCAAAAGTTCTGTATGGACAGCTGTATGAAAGAGAGGAAATTTTCATTTAGTCGAGTTCTTCAGCAGCCTCCCTCAAAGTTCCATATGAATGGCTTTATATAGCCGTGATACAAATCAAGGATTGACAGACTGAGCCATTATACAAATTTCTGGTCAAGAGCAAGCTCCTACATAAAGAATCAATACTTTAACCCTACTGCAACCCCCCAAAAGAAAGAAAATAATAATAATAATAATAAGAAGAAGAAGAAGAAGAAGAAGAAGAAGAAGATACCCTAAACTGTCTCACTTCTAATAAAATAGCAATCAAGTCCGAATACCTGGACTCTCTTTCTACACCAACTGTGTGGGGTTGTATACTAGCCATACGGTAATTTGGGCCATATGAGTTGTATAAAGCTTCAAAACTCCTTACATGGTTTGTATATAAATGGTGAAAAGAGCATCTGGTTGGAATAGTGGACCCTTGGCCAACTGTTGGGTATTTTAACCATCTGTTTGGCTCCATTGATTTGGTCACAGGGACCACTGATCTGGCTCCGATCATTCAATAGGACCACTGATAGGGCCCTGGTCTTTTCATCATCTCATTCGGGACCGCTGATGTGGTCTAGATACTCAATCTGGACCCCGGTGTGGTGCAGATATTCAATCTGGACAGTTATATAGTGATTATAAGTTTGGACGGTTGGATGGGCCAGGTATTTAATCAGGACCCTTGGATGGGGCTGATCTTCAGTTGACCAGGAAGGAGGCCACTTTTGGTCTCTCATTGGATGCCTGGATGGCTCTGCATCAATGTATATAATACGCATGCTTCCTTTCCTCAGTGCAAGTTTCACATTGTATCGTGGTTATCCCTTTTTGGTCCAGTGATGTGCTTTTTGATCATTTGTTTATTCCAATTTTCCTAATTTTGCTCACTGACTCAGTACTGAGTCCGAACTCTAGTTTGTTCGATTGAACTCTCTCTCTCTCTCTCTCTCTCTCTCTCTCTATATATATATATATATATATATATATATATATATATATATATATATATAAAGGTAAAAGGAAAAAAAAAAACGAAGGAAAAAGAAACTCTATCAATCATTGTCTGTCGGATGGCGGACTAAAGATTCTTCTTCTTATAGGGCCTCGGCACTATGGAGGGGTATCCTTTCTATGAAAAAGAAGATCCTCAAAAGGCGTTGATTTTGTTATTGGTAATGGCGATAAAGTCCGCTTCTGGGAAGATACTTGGGCGGGAGAATCTTCGCTCAAAGAGGATTTCCCAAACATTTTTCGTATATCCCATAATCAAGCCTCTTCAGTCGCTGATTGCTTTTCATTCATCGGTGGGAAATTGGTCTGGAACCTAGTTTGTAGAAGGAATTTACAGGATTGGGAGGTTTCCGAGTTTGTGGCCCTCCTCGATCGGATCTCCACTAGCAAGCTGGATCTTTTGGGTGAAGACAGATTAGTTTGGAGAGCTGAAAAATCTGGTCTGTTTTCGGTTAAATCCCTCTACAAAATTCTGGACAGCAATTCCCCTCTCGAAGAAGAAATCTCCACAAATCAGATCTGGCACTATTCAGCCCCTCCAAAGACAACTTTTTTCGGCTGGCTGGTTGGTAAGAAAAAGGTTCTTACGATCGATAGTTTGAGGAAAAGAGGCATGATCCCTCCGAATATCTGCCTTTGCTGCATGGCAAACGAAGAGACGGTAGATCATTTGTTTATCCACTGCCCCTATATTCAACAAATCTGGCCTCAAATCTTGGGCCCTATAGGTATCAATTGGTCCTTCCCCGCCTCTACAGATCGGCTGTTAATGGCGTGGCACGGTGTCAGCCTAGGCAAGAAATAACCCCTATTTGGAGATTAGCCCTCCTAGCTACATGGTGGGCAGTTTGGGAAGAAAGAAATGGAAGAACTTTCAGAAATGAGTCCAAGGCGAGGGAGTCTCTAGTTCGTAGAGCTAAACAAATGATCATAGAATGGACCGTTAATGTAGATTCTCTTAAGGGTTGTAATGTTCTTTTCTTAGGAGTCTAGGCGGTCCGCTTCCTCAGCGGCCCCTCTCCTCTTGTTTGTTTTCTCTCTTTTTTAATGAAATCTTTGTACCCCTTCAAAAATTAAAAAAAATAAAAAGTCATTGTCTGTCAAGTGTTTACAATATTTGTGGGTTTTTCATAGACTCAGCTAAGTCAAACTAGGAGATTTAGGGCCTTTTTGGATTCGTGTATAGTATTGTATTGTATTGTATTGTATTTGGGTACTGTTCATGTATACATTGGACGGTTTTCATAATACATCCAAATCAATCGGATACTAATCAATGTTTAGATTGGAGGTATTGGTTGGCATAGTATACAGTACCTTATACAGATCAATGTTTGGATAGGAGGTATTGTGTTTGGGTACTTACAATCATATAAATTTCAATGTCTACCGGTACGGATGGTCAACCCACGTTTGGGTAGCAACTCACCTGTGATATGTGGACCCCATGTGTAATCTTGACGTCTTCCACGCCCATAAACAGACATCATGGTGGGCCCACCCACAAACGCAGCCTAAAACGGGCCGGCTCTTTATGAAACTGGGAATGGACCACCTGGATTGGACGGGTTTTAGACTTGTTCAGGTTCTAGTGACCCGACCAAGTCATGAGAAAACAGCCCTCAGTTCCCGTATACCCGTCTCTGCCCAAGGAAGAAGAAGAAGAAGACCATGCTTGTGCAGATCTACACACGTGAAAAACAAACAAGACGTACTTGGACTACTTCCTCTGCTCCTCTCTCTCTGTATCTCTCAAAGCGGTACTTGAAACTGAGATCCAATACATCTATTGGGTGGGGCCCACCATGTATGCGTCCTTGCCCAAAAATCAACCTAATCTGTTAACCAAAAATGCTATGGTGTTAGAACTGAAATCCTGACCGTTAATGTTGTTTCTTAGACTCTTATCTCTACCGATGAGAGAGCAGGCCTTACTTTCGTTGGTGGTACTGCCTACCTAAATCAATGGCTCAGATCTCGCACGAGTATGATGCTATGTATTTAGGCAGGAGCTGGACCCAAACCACCGTAAGCGTATGTTGGTACATGGCAGACGTGCATCCCACGTGGTGTGGACCGATTGTGAGATCCCGCGCAATGAAGAGTGCAGTACCGACGGAATGTAAAGTCACTGACAATACTCTACCGCCTTTTGAAAATTTTGGCTCGCGACGGTATTCGCACGCATGATATTAAATGCTTATTCACTCTAATCCAAACATGGTAAACGTCACATCATACCATCTAATACGATACAATACAACCAAAAATGCGTATCCAAACAGGCCCTTAATGGTTTGGTTTCCTAGTTGAATCTGAGCTTTAAAACTTTGATATATACATGTTGTCACTGAAAGGTCTAAGCCAGACCTTGTTATCTCACATTAATGCTCACAACCTTTTTGCAGGCTGCTGAAGAGGCCCTTGGGGGTCTAAAATTCATGCTGAGTCAAGGTTCTCAGGAACGCTTGGGTTCTCCAAGGTGAGTAATTTCATCCTCATTTCAATGGTTATATTCACCATCATACGAAAATTCTATAATTTTGGTTGGAGGCAAGAAGAGATTAAATGTCACTGTCTATCAGAGCAAGAAGGGATTAAACATTTATATAGAATGATTATTTTGTGGAGGCAATGATATATATATATATATATAAACCCTTAGATTCTACCAGGAAAACCATATTTCATTTGCCAAGAACAACTTGAACCAATGTTACCTAATACATTGAACCCCCCATGTTTTGCAGTATGGGTTGATTGATCGTTATATAGAATGATTATGGGTCATATGCAATCCAGATCATTATTTTTAGCAACCCAAAATTATGGCTTTATGTTTTTATTATAATGAATTTAATGAGAAATTATATTTACAATGCGTAGACTTATACTTCTATTTATGTAGTTATAATGACTAAATGATTTTTATCAACCTATGTAATAGACTATTCGATTGATCTTGATAATCAACCCATGTAATAGTCTATAGCATAGCGCCCGTGGGAGTTCTGTGCTCTCAGCGCCAGTGTCAAACTAATGCCTTAACGTCCATCATGAATCCTAACAATATGACATTCCAAAGAGTGGAATAGCGGAACAAGAATCATGTAGCCAACCCCATGTAATTGGGATAAGGCTTAGATGACGTCGACGACAACTTAGACGACTTATTTAGTTATAATACTAAGCATGCTGGGTCTATGGTAATAACTTCATCATGTCGTACATAAATTGCAATGTGTTCATATATAAAACTGGATTGCATAAACTTGCGTGTATTGGAGTGACACACATGATCCTACCCCCAGCATACCATGTATTGGAGGAAGTAGTGTACTGCATACCTATCTTGTACCGTGTACCAAAGTGACCTGTGATCTAGGTAACCTTGACTTGGATGGGTCAATGAAGAATTCGCCAAGTTTCTTGTAACGTTGTCTGGATTTGTTATCCAGAGACTGACCTAATCTAGTGGACTCAGCCAATGTCCTGGTGGATGCCAGCCTCTGAACATTGGCTGCATTACCAAGTGACGTACTTATCACATGCTTTGGGGGAAACTTCCCAGATTCTGCTTGTTTTTGAACTGCACAATCAATGTTTCTTTAAAAATTGGATTCATTGCAATATACTAATACCAAGAGCTTCACAAGAAGTAACTATTCCTGGGCAGTCTGTCTGTCCAGATGGGTCCCATGGATGATCCAAAATATTTCCCAGACTGGCAGATCCCAATTCTTCTATGAGTTGTAGTTATGGAAAAATACAGCAACAGTTCAGAGAAGAGGCCAAAGATGGGCACAGATTGGAACATGGCATCTGCCATCCATTGTGGGTTCATCAGAGCAACAATCTGGATCATCGAACTACGGGCTCCACTTGTACATACTGGGTGCACTGGCACACTCCACATCCCTGATGCATCATGACACAGCCACTCTCCACTGTCATATTTTATGTTGTCCAGATTGCTTCATCTGACTCTTCACCTTCATCTCAATGAGTACCTGCATAGGATAATTATTATTTCACGATCAGGTTCTTGTTTCTTCTAATCCTATGCAGAATTTCCAGTTGTCAGTTCTTGGGTCATGACCATTGCCAGTCATTGCATATTTCTAATGGTTCAGGTCATCGCATGGAATTCCTAATAAACGGCTGAAGACTGAATACCCACGAACATTGCAGCGTGTGCCGTCCTCCACAAGATATTCCAAGAATGGTCCTCCCGTTCCTTGACAACAACCAACACCTGCCCGCTATATTTTTTGTTGTGCGTGCTGAGACATCTGTACCGTAGTACATGAAAGGCCTTCAAGCTCCTGAAGAAGATGGGCCCACAGCTACCTTTTTTTCACAAGACTACACGGGTAAGGTAGAGGATGTCGCCATTATGAGAAAATGTTCTCCCAGTCCAACTGCAAAAGAAGCTGCTCCTGGACTCTCACTTGGGTGATGATTCATAGTGGATGGAGAGATTGCCTGTGTAGGTGCTTGGATGCCTTTTGAGTTTCTCTGGGCAGTGCGCGTCGTTGTACGTATGCGTGCTTCAGTACCACGATAACTGCAATTCTAAGTTGTATCTTTCTGGGGATCATTACACATTATGCAAGTGGCGGATGTAGGCAAATGGTTGAAATATTGCTATTTTCTCGATGTTGGTGGATTCTCAGAATCTTGATGTGGTGACATTCGGTACAGCCAACAATCTCAAACAGTTCCTTGGGAGATGAGCCCTCCGGCTGTTTCCTGTACCACATGCTTCAAGAAGTCCAACTTGGCTTAGAGACATGTCCTGGGTACTTTCTCCGGATGTTATTACATCGTTTGCCCCAGGCCTCTTCCACAGGATTGCAGCCAATGATCTCACATTGTTTTCTTACCCCACACGCTTCAAGAGGTCTGGCCTGGTGTAGATTCTTAAATCCCGGCACCTTCACTCAATGTTTATTTATCTCATCTAGAAGAATGAAGAGCGGGGTTGTGATTGATCAGATGAAGGGGGTTGTTGCTCACAAGCATATACTGATAACCGTTGGATGTATCTTATCATCTAACTGTAAGCCTTCAGGGTTCTCTCTCTCTCTCTCCTCTCTCTCTCTCTCTCTCTCTCTCTCTCTCTCTCTCTCTCTCACTGCATTTTGTGTTTGTGTGGCCATACTCTGTCTGCATATCGTTACACTGGCAACCATGTCTTGGAATTTGATTCCGACCCAAATGCCACATGTTAGTTGATGCAGTGCATTTGCGGCATGGAGATTGGCCTCTCATGCTAAAGCTATTTACATGGAAATGTGATTGGTGGAGCCATTTTTAATTTTTTCATGTGCTTCTCCTGTTTGATAAGCGACATTTTTTTCCCCATGCTGAGACTGGACAAAATGGCTAGCTCCTTTCATCTTTAGAAAGTGGCTGCTGTGGAGTTTTATCATGGTCTTGCTATTTGAAAAGAACTGAGGGTTTTGAAATGCTAAGGGTATTTGAACAGGTCTTGGAAGATGAAGAGAACCCTCAAGAGCCTTTTTCAAAGAGAAGTATAATGCGGAGGTCAGTTTTTGCAGGTGCTCTGGGTATGGTGATCCAAACCATCGTCATGATTGACAAATGATGCACTAAAAGTCCCTCATATTGGAAGATCCTAGCCACTACATTACATGTTGATCATTGCTTTATTTCTTAACCATCTATTTGCTGGTCGCCCATCTTTATTTTTTACCACACCCACACACATGCACCACAACCCACACACAAACATTCGCCCATGTGCACAGCCCCCCCCCCCCCCCCCCCCCCCCCCCCCCCCCCCCCGCGCAATGGCCACTTGAACCCATGACCGCAGTGCTGTATCATTCACGGAGTCTACCACTGAACCATCTATTCGCTGGTCACCCATTGAAAGGTTGTGATTTTGACAATTGGAGACTTGGTAGAGTGGCTAAATATCAACAGTTTGGGTCATTTGACCATGGACCACATTTGAAAAAATGAAACATGAGCACTGTAATACTTGTTGAGCTTGAGCCTGCATATTTTGCAATACCCATCTTTCACATACACCAGGATTCGGGCAGACGCAAACAGCAGCTGGTCAAAAAAAAGAAAGAAGGGCTGCTTGTATTATTGCTCAAATATTCCAAATGGATGTCAAAACTGCCTTTTATTCTACCTCATATTCCTGAGAAGACTAGGGAGATGATTGCGTGACCTAAGCAGATGGAAGTGGATTTCCAAGTCCCCTAAGTATATCGTATATTTGAATATTATGTGGCTGGGATAACTCTTAAGAATCATTGGTGGGTCTGATCAGTCTATTTAACCAACTACCTTTCCAATTTTGTACAAAATCCCATCAGTGTTGTTGCTTAGGTGGCCCTTTGCTTTGAGTGGACATTAAGTTAAAAAATCATTTCTCATCTTGATAAAGCTATTATTAAAAGAAGAATAAATGAGGAAGAGTAGTTAATGACACATGCAAAGAGGGACGCATTGGATTGACATGGATATGTATGAATTCAATAAACAAAATTTTGAATTAGACAGGCCAGATAGGGCCAGATCCACCAGTACAAAATCTGAGCCACACCCCGATTTTGGTCATTCTCAGATAAAAAGGGACCAATTCGTGATTTGTGGCACATGTATGGGAGCTGGGATAGAGATGCACGGTGGATATGCCCTGACTTAATTATCAGGCCGGATCGCTCATTTGGTGGGCCACACTTGTGGGGGAGAATGTGATTGATGGTCTTTGTTCTTCTAATAATTGAAATTTTCATCATAATGTGGCATACCTGATGAGTTCCCAACGTCTGCCCTGAATAGATAGTGGTAGCAATGGGTCAGGTAGAAGCTTTAGGCCGGCTTGGACCTACTAGCTTGGCCTGTGGGAGGGGATGAACGGCCACGTGATTTTTTTAGTTGGGCTAATCTAATTTCATATGTACATCTTCTATCCTACAAATATGCCATTTGAAGACTCCTTCAAACAACCCATCTATTTGAAATGAAGACTGTTGATCTCATTGCTCTAACTGCATATGTGGCCCACATGATCAACAGATAGATTAGGAAAATTTAAGCATAAGCAGGAGATAGTGACTTGGCTAGGGCAAGCAGGTCTGGCCCACCCCAACAATTTTCTCTAGCCAGGGTGATGTGCGAGGTACATGCCTTGCTTTGGGTCGGGCTCAGATCTTGCACATTGCCACACGACGAACATGTTTGACTAAGATGGTAATAAATAACAGAGATGGGAGCATTTTTGCCATTAACCAAATCTAGGCATCATTATATAAAAGAAATTTTACAAAAAACTACATAATTACAATGTAATTTAAGCAAATGAATAGGCTGTTTGGGTAAGATGTTTACATAAAATCCACTCCTTATCTAGTCGTGTAATTCCAGGATTCAATTGAAAACAGCATACAAGGCAACGAATGTCTTCTAAACGGTTTACTTTGGTATGACCCACTTAAATTATGGTCGGGCTTGACTGAGTTTTAGGGAATAAGCTTAAATTTCAGTACGACATCTAATGGTTAAAGTGGATTTCATATAATCATTATAGTAGCTCATGTAAAAATCAATGTTGAATGTATCTTCCTTGGCTACCTTCTTTGGTGTGGCCCATTTGAATTGCAAATCAGCTTGATATTTTTTAATTCATGGATCTAAATCGGGATTGGGAGTATAATGATGGGAGTGGATTTGCGTACGCAACATATTGGGCTCTGCAAAATCCAGTCCACATACCTCACCAACTAGGCAGAGAGAGAAACTGCAAAAGAGGGAATTGTTTGGGATGCTTATATAAGATCTATTCTGACCATTACATATTTATTAGGCTTATCTGTGATTTTGGTGGGCCACACCAAAGGAAACAGTTACGAGAGAGGTCCACCTTTGATTTTTACAAGGCCCAGTATGATAACGGAGCTCATGATAATTACATGAAATCGACTCCAATCATTAGATTTCATACAAAAACTTTAGAATATGGAGAAAAAAAAAAAATCATATTTCTCTGTGATTTACATGAGCCATACTAATGAAAATAATTTGGAGAGTGAATGTTGGCCTCTACACTTTTTCCAATCATGTGGTCGATCTGAATCACAGATGGAACTGAGCCCGTGATGACACATCTAATGGTCGGAGTCGATTTTAGTATAGTTTATTGGACCATAAAAATTTAGACGGTTTATAATTTTGGACAAATATCTCACATATGGCATATTATTTGTGTTATGACCTTGGTACAGTGGGCCAATTTGAATTGGACAATGATGGCGGGCCATGATGAACAGTCCCACTAAAATGCTGTCAACCACATAAGGGGATTGGCTGCTGTACCACCTTCCAGCTTTATTCAGGTGGTGCATGGGGTGTTCTTCGTTGCTAGTAACAGTTTAAAGTAGTGGCTACAATACATTTATGGGGAACCTACGCTGATGTATTTCTTACATCTACATTTCATTAAATATTTGTATAGATCATTTTAGTACAATATCCAAAAAATGAATCATATCCAATGATCGTCGAAACCACACCATGAATAGCAGCGAATTTGAACTTATAATACCTGAATGAACGGTTTGGTTTGGATGCACCATGTTATTGATGATCTGGCCGACTGGACCGGAGGACGTGTATCAAGCATTAAATACGTACGGTACACCAACCAATCTACTGCCGCACATACATTTCCCCGGCCAGTGGGTCTGCGTCCAAAATCAAATGCGCATTGGGCATTTGCAAAACCGCCTAGCTTTTTTAAACCAGAGAAATGGTGATAATGCCTGGTTATAATACCAAGGCATTTCCTTAAGTATGTAATAAATACTTAGGGAGAGTACAAACCATATGAAAGAAATGAAAAATCAAACACGCCCTAAATAAAATAAAAATCAAGGTGGGGACACCCGAGCCACCGACCTATTTGCTCCCAAGCCGCTGCGACCGAAGGTAGTGTAAACATCAACATCACGGTGCGCCGTGGGAGCCATCCGAGCTACCTACCGACGTAGTTTTTTGGAAAATTTTTAGAAAAGGTACCGGATTGTGAATTCC